>RJWM01006165.1:23755-86381 GCA_004363535.1 Dasyprocta punctata | reverse complement strand
GATGGACAATTGGCTATGATATTTTCCCAGTTTGTGGGTTTTCTTTTCACTATGCTGGAGATTTCCTTTGACATGCAAAAACTTTTTAGTAAGATGAGATCCCAGGTGTTGATTCTGGGAAGTGTTTCTCGTGCAATCTCATTTTTGTCCATGAACTCTCTGCCTACTCCTATGGCATCGAGATTTTTACCTACTCTGTAAGACAGTAAATTTTAATAGTTGTAAAATAATGAAAGAAAAGTGAGCACTTACATAGAACTTCACAGCTTGCTAGATTGTGCAAATTGCTTTCATATATATTATTTAATTAATACCGCTAGCCCCTGCATGGCATTAGCATTGTTAACTCTGTTTTACAGACAAGAAACCAGGGCTCAGAGAAAGTAACTAACTTGGAAAATATCTCCTGTTTACTATGGAGAGGAGCCAGGATATAAATTCAGTTCTGTCTAACTCTAAATCCCATCTTCTTTCATTATGTTGCTCATGTATCAGAGATATAAATAAGCTACCAAAATTAGGCATCATGGATATTTAATATTAATACATTTTTAATATATTATAAATAAAATCAATAATTTATTTACCCTTAAGAATTAATCTTTTAGTGGCTGTATTATTGTTCAAAGCTTTTATAATGTGCAAGTTTGGAATGGAGGTATATAATTGTATTGATTAATGGCCTTGGAAATGCAAAGTAAAATATTAGATTCAGAACCTGGAAAATTCCACAAATTCCATTATCATCCTATTTAAAAACACTGAATTTATGGTTTGGCAATATTCTGACAGTAATGTGCCATGGTAATGATATCAGTATTCCTTGTAAAGGGTAGAATTGCTAGGATGGAAAGGGAAGGCATTTCAATTATTTCCTTTTTCTAACATTTAGTTATTTTACTTATAAAATAATAGTATTTACTTTATGCAGATATGAATTGCAAGATATATACTTATATATTCTTACTAGAATGTCTTCATCAATGTGATTTTAGTTATTCTGAAAGTACAAATAATCATCCATTCAATATTCATCCAGCAAGTATCTACTGAGTACCTGAAAGCATTAGGTAATAATATAGGTATGATAAATACAACAGTGAACAAGATGAACAGGATTGTTGAAAAATGACAATATAAATAAGAACAAAAATGGTATTAATTGTGATTGTAGTTATTGTACTAGCATCTACGAAGAGTACAACAATGCCAAGAGCTTGTCAGTTATACAAGTTAGAATCATTATCTCTATTTACAAATGAAGAAACAGATCCTATATGAAAAATGACTTGGCCAAGGCCAAAGAACTACTTATGGATGTTAGATTCATTCCTGAAGTACTACTGCCAAAGTCTATGTTCTTTTCAGTACATCTGAGATATTCTTCTAATTAGGGTCTTTGCTGAAGCATGTCTATCTATTAGTACCCACATTTGCATAATGAGCTTTTTGGAGTGTGCTGATGGTGTTAGAGAGTAATGAACAAGTGAGTTTATGAATGGATTGAAGAGAAAGAGGTGGCAGGTGGCCAACTTTCCATCAGACAAAGGATTTCTATCTAGAACATGTAAAGAATTGAAAACAATAAGGCACCCCAAATTCAAAGAACCAATGCAAAAATGAGCATCTGAGATGAAGAAATACAAATGGCAAATAAATATATGAAAAAATGTTCAACATCATTGATAATCTGAGAGATGCAAATTAAAACAACATTGAGGCTCCATCTCACTCCAGTAAGGATGATTCTCATCCAGAAATCAACCAGTAACAAATGCTGGAGGGGCTGTGGGGAAAAAGGAACACTTCTCCACTGTTAGTGGGAGGTAGACTGGTGCAACCACTATGCAAATCAGTATGGAGATTCCTCAAAAAATTAGGATTAGAGGTTCCATTTGATTCAGCTATTTCACTTCTGGGTATCGTTCCCAGAAGAATTAAAAACATCATACCACAGCAATATATGTGCACCCCTGTTTATAGCAGCACAATTTGTAATAGCTAAATCTTGGAAACAATCCTAATGCCCATTTACCAAGGAATAGATAAACAAGATGTTGTATTTTTATACAATGGAGTACTACTCAGCTATAAAGACTGATAAACTTGAGACAATTATAGGGAAATTGATGACACTTGTGACAATACTTATACATGAAATAAATCATATGTGCATATGTAAACATCATACTGTCTCCCTAGTGTAAGAAGCTGAAAAAGTAAATAAAATCCAGAATGTACAATAGATACTGTGAAGTGGAAGGAAGCTATTTAAAGGAAAGAGAAATGGGATGGGGGAAAGGGGAAAAGAGGGAAGGGAAAAGGAAAAAAAAAATATATATATACATACACATACCAAAAACAGTTAAGATAGTTATACTACTAATTGATATTAGTTCATCGAAAAGAAAGGTGTGTGCCTATATTGTTTGATCGACTTTTCATGCCCATAGCTTATAATAGAAGCAACTACTTTAAAAATAACAATACACAATGTACTAATCATTGTTACTCTCCTACAATCTTATTTTTAAAATTTTGTACATTGTTTTTCTTGTTTCTTTTAATTAAAAAAAAAGTAAGAAAAAAAAGTAGAGCCACATGAGAACTAGAAGCATGGTGGTGGTAGTGGGGGGGCTGTCTAATTGTATCTATAATCAAAGGAGGAAAGGGAACTAGAACCACAGCACCGAACAGAGGGAAAAGGGAAGAAATACTCTCTTTTATCTTCTCCTGGAGCTTCCAACTGGAAGCCATTGATAAGGACAGTCATGTGATACAATCCATAGAAGGCAGTCTTCTGGCTCTCACAGCAGGGCCAGAAGAGTGGAAAATGTTTCTGATGAAAGGGCCCAAAGTGAAAAATATCCAATGGAGCACCACTGTGGAATAACTCTGAAATAAAATACCAAAGTAGAGACAGAGTGGTGGATATATACCCTGACATCTCTGTCTGTGTCCTGTCCGTCTGTGTCTCTGACTCAGTCTCCCCAGTCCCAGCCTACTGTCTTCCATTGGCTAAACCCAACTCTCAGCCTCAGAGGATGCCTAGGTGATACAGTCTGTAAGAGTCAGTTTCTTGAGATCAAGAGCAAACAGATTACGGTGGAGAACAGATGGGAAGATGAGAGAAAAAGAACCATCCACCAAAAATAGAACAGAAAAACTCTTGTGCTTTCCTCAAATATTCAATGCTACTAACTCTTAATCAGTAAGGAAGATCAGTATGGTCATGGTGTGTAAATTCCAAAGTTCTAACAAGATGAAGGAATCTTCAGTAATAACATTTATAAGCTTTCATTAGAATTAAAAAGAAGTGGAAACTAACTTTCTTAACTTCTCTTTATACTAATTTATTTTAAAGGGGCTCACACCTAATCTCTCTATTTCCTTCTCTCCAGAAGAGATGAGACATTTGGTCTCCTCAGTAGGCCAAAGAATATAAGTGACTGGAAGTGAGCTTAAGCCAAGGATTAGATAAACCTTATTGCCCTCTCAGTGGAATCTGGAGATTGATCATTGTTAGCTGTGTTTCCTATTTACAAATACCTTCTTTTGGAAAAGATAGAGGAAACCCATGTGGTAACCACATGGCAAAAATGTATTTTTGGTATTTTGCAGTTTGCTTTGTTTCTTTGGTGATGTCAAATACCTTGTGTGTAGCCAAGACAATCTTTGATATTCACTTTCATACCTGAGGAAGCTTACTGATGTCACAAGGTAGTGATCAGTGTTTGATGAAGGGCTGCCCATGCTAAGCTACACAGACTGCTGGGCCATGCAGATGAAGTGATTTACAAAAGGATGTAGTTTGATATATTTTGGCTTTTAAGTTCAACAGTTTTAACAGTGTGTAAGTTACATGGAATTTGGACCACACTAGTGATTGCACAAGTTGAAAATTAGAATAATAAAGTGAGCCTGGCAATTCAGAAAATGATCAAATACTAAATGAAATAACAGTACACTAGAAGATAATAGTCTTTGTTCTGGCCCTTGCTTTACTATTTATTTCTGTCATTTTGGGAACCTCACTTCATTCACCAGAATTTCTCCTTTCCTTAGTTAAAATGATATAGTCTAACAGTCCTTTTAGCCCAACTATATCATGTCTCTCTATGTATTACTTACTCAAATAAATAATGCTGATGGATAGCAATAATAATGCACCAAAAATCTGGGGCTTTTGTAAGAAGGTTTCTGACTTCCCAGAAAAAAAGGAGAAAGAAAAATTTTGACTATATAGGGCAAAAACTCTTGACATGGGTCACACACTCTGCTTAGACTGTTTCATACTATAATTCTAGTATCAACTGTGAAATTACAAGTATTAATTCTCTTTACTTCACAGATAAGAAAATCAAAACCAAGGGAAGTTTCCTGTTGTTAATCATTTTTAAAATTCTACTCATCTTTTGTGCAAGAGTAGCCTGCTTTCACTTTCTTCATTCACCACTCAGTCGTTACTTGTAACCTTGTTTTTTCTCCACTGTTCAGTCTTCTTGGGATCTGTTGGGGCTGATGTGCTTTTTCTTGAAATTTTCTACTTTTGACACCTGGCTTTCCAGATTTAAGTTCTAAAATAATTTTTACATACCACTGAGCTTATACAAGCAAGGATAAAATTTGGTTGTATTTCTTAGTGACTCTCATGCCTATTAATGGGATAAAATTCCATTTATCAAATAAAAATTGCTAAAGATTTCTGGATTAAAATACAAATAACTCTGACTCTTCCCTTTGGTATTCTTTTTCTCTTCTCATGGACTTACCAAAGCTGGAGGGGGGGCTTACTTCATCTTCTCACATAGGAGAGATTGTCAGTGAATTAGCTTTTGATGACACACTTGTCCCTATGTCCTGCAAGTGGACGAAGATTGCTGGGTTGTCAAGTCTGTCAGTTCACTCCTATGTCAACCAGACTGGTACTGTGATCCTTTCAGATTTTGCCATATTCTCCTTTCATTCTTGGTTTTTGCTAGCCACCAGGAAGCTTCTTCCAAAGGCTCTCTCGGCCTCATTTCATTCTTCAGTAATTGTCCATTTTACCTGTTATGACTTGTGGTAACTCCTGACAGGCAGGCTACCTCTCAACTGTCAGGTATTTCTTGTGCTTCATTAGATACATAAAAATGTTTTAGAGTTTCATATGTCTCAAGGAAATCTAAACTTGGCAAAAACCTCAGTGGAACTGACTATGTGCTCATTCCTTATACAAGGGGTTATGTGTATCAAAGAAGCTTGCTGGGCACTGTAAAATATTGGGCTAGGGTACAATCTCCAGAAAACAACTGAAAGCAAAGCCATTTCAGGTGCATACAGACTAGTTGCAGATCAAGCAGAAATTTTGGGCAATCATTGTGCTCTGTGTTCTGATGATTCTCTTTGACCTTTCGAAATTTAATAAATTACGGTCGTTGAAACAACAGTCTAAGATATGAAGGCCTGGTTTTGCTAGTGGCTTTTCTCTCGCCCTCTGGTTCAGACTTCTTTGTGGGAGGTACTTGAGAGAGGCGTAACACTCCAGGCCTCTCTCCTGTTAGAGCATCCTCTGGTCAGGACTTGTTGCGTTGTCACTTCTATCTTAGGGGAGGTTGGGAATATTGACTTGACCTCAGCTGCAGTTTGATTAGCTCATACTTCAGAGTTCTCTTGCTAATAAAAGAAGGGGAAAACAAATTCTGAGGGCAACTGGACACTGAATCCATGATTCATAGCAATTCAACTAACCCTAGATCTTTCTGACTGATTCCTGCTATAGATCATTCCTGCTATAGATCAGTTCTATCATTTTACCTATTGTCTCAAAAAGTCTCAATGACCTTCACTTATATACAGAATAAAGTTCAAATGTGACCCATTTTGAAAATAACCCAATGCTATTTGACAAATACAGTGTAGTCTTAATTATTCATTGTAATCTTCTTGAATGTTTATATGGTTTATTATGAGTAATGTTTTTTAGTATCCTTATAGTTAACATCATTATGTTAGTTAATTTTAAAAGAGCATTTGAGAAGATCTACTTCTAATTTTATATAGTGCTTAACATAAGGCATAATATATATATATTTGCTAAATATTTGCTTTGTGACTAACAGACTAGCTCTGCCATGGAAAAGTGAGGTATGAACTTTAAGTGCATGAATTAACTTCAAATAATTAAGCAAGTTCTCAGGTTCACAAATTAAGCTCAAATAATTAAGCAAGTTATAACAGTTATTTCCCAAGGGCTTCAGACATGCAATTTTTAATTGCACATGCTATGAAGATTTAGAAAAAGTAAAAAATAATTAATGTCTTTGTGGAATAATACCCTTTGTTGTAGAATCATTTTTCCGTTCCCCTTTCCTTTTGATCTACTCATAGAGAACAATAAGCAGCAGTGAGGTACAACTCCTTTTTGTACTCTTGCATCTACCCCTGGTATGATGGATCCTGAAAGCATCAAAAATGAAACTGGAAGAAAAAGCCAGAGCATTAGAGAGCCCATATAATTGAATTTTATTGTTTTGTAATTCCAGTTACTATAATAAATAAGACCCAAAATATCAATGTTGTAACACAAAATAAAACTTTATTTCTTACTCATGTGTGATAGGTTAATGTTGGTCCTCCGGTCTGGGAGTTGGTTGCAGATAGTAATAGATGGGCAGAAAACTCTGTTGTCTTCAACAAGTGGCTTCAAAGGTGATTTAGGTGCCACTGACTAGCTGGAAGGAAAAGAAAGAACATCAACGAAGAAAGTGCACCTGTTTTTTTAATGACTATGACCCTGAAATGACTAGTTGCATAGCTATTTAGATGAAAAAGACTGAAACATGTATTCCCTTGCCCAGCAGGCTTTTCAGAGAAAGAAATCTTCTTAAAGAAAAGGAGCACAAATTTTTGAAAGTCAGCCATTTGTTTTTTCACTATATGCATTATCTGAGTAACTTTTTAAATGCATGAAAATCTAAAGAGCTACTATCCATGTGGAGGCAAGGGAAATGAGGTGGATATCTTAATTTGTCCTCCTCAGTGTGCTTCTCTCTCCACAAAAGTAGTGCTCAAATATTCTTTATTTTCTTTGAAATTTACTAAGACTCTCAAGTAGCATCTGTTTATTATGTAATGGTTAGCTTGGAATAAATACAGATAATTTATGAATTGAAGAGTTATCACTGTAATGTCAATAAAAGTATGGCCTTTGGAATCATACAGATTTTAGCTTAAATTCTGACTTACTGAAAAAATATGCATTTTTGGTACGAATGGTTTGATATCTCTCAGTCTCCTGTTCATCTATAAAATAGACATGAACTTTTGACTGGCATGAGGTAGCAAATATAAAATGCTTGGTTTCAGCCTAATTTGCCTTTTAAACCACTCAATCCAACCTACACTGGATGTGCTAAGCAATCTTCTATAATGCTGATAAATTTATTTTCCTATCTTGCTGTCCATATTTAGTCTATAACTGGCCCCTTGCTGTTTCTCCCCTCACCCTTGACCCACTGTGGTAACTGACTTAGTTATTCATTCTTCTCTTTTCATCCAATTCCCTTGGATCAACAGCAAGACTAATTTCTCTTTGCTAACAAACTTTAGCTCAATGTATAAATTTTATATTTTCACCATTTTTGCCAAATTCACTCACATTCTTCTCTGAATAATTGTCCTCTCAATTTAATCTGACTGAGCAATTCCTTTCCTTATGTACTCTCGTCTTGAATTTCCCTCTAGGTTTCACTAAGCAAATCAATAGATACTATTTCCTTCCTCCAATTAAATTCTAAAGCCTCCAAAACTATTGTCCTGCTCTCTGCTCCATCCCATTCCTTGCCTTCTTGTATGGTCTGCAGATAATTACTTGCTAGACTGCACACGTCAAACTCTCATACTCTGCTAAGGATGTCATGCAGGGAATTCATTGAAAGTCCTTCTTGCATGTCGCTCTGAAAAATGCATTTCTTACTCAGATCACTAAGCAATAATCTTGGCCTCACAACAGGCTGATGTAATATCAACTTTCATACTACTGTCTTTTATGATTGCTTTACAATGCAGGTAAACATCTGCATTGCTGTTATGGTTACAGGGACAAGTCCCAGCCTTGACCATCTTTTCTTTTTCTTTGAATTCTTCTTTTTTCTTTCACCAACTGCAGTGAGCAAGGACTGCACCTCAACTACAGACTGTTCTCACCAATATACTGGACTTGGCCTGACACTTTTCACTTTCACAGCATCCTTGCCTCAAACCACTACATGCTTCCAATGAGAATCATGTCTTCCCTCTGGAGCCTCAAATAGAATGAGTGGGAAATGATGATACTGCAGGCAAAATGTGTATAACAGACATTTGCTATTTCTGGTTAGCCAGCAATCAAACTCCATTTCATTTGGGACAACCTTTTCTGCCGTGTATGTGCCTTATTGAGAGGGAGGGATACAGGCCTAGATATTTCTTCTCTGAAAAACCACTGGCAACTTCAGCAACTGACTGAGGCTTGACTGATTGGCCTTGACCTGGGGTTTAGATCACGAAGGATCTCAGACTTCAAGGTATTCACACAAGTTGTAGACAGTAACAGGCACAGAAAAGGAATGGTAACAGCTGCTGCTGGGTGTGAGAGCCCAGAGGCCTGAAGTGCTAGTGCCAGTGACCTTAGCAGCTTCTTCCTTTATATTAACCATAGCCATTTGTGCTAATATTTTCAGAAACTGATTTTCCAACTTTCCTGTCCATTCGATAAGCTGCCTGCTAACTTTGCAGTCAGTTTCTTTTCTTTCTACATTGGCCAAATGTATATTTGTAATCAAGAAGTCTACCTGGTGCAGTATATGGCATTTGCTTTAGGAGACTTCATGATGGAGTATAAAGGTCACTGACTTTCAGTTATGTACTCTGAGATCATATTCTGACTCTACCACTTAACAGGTTATGTCATTTAGGGCAAGTCATTTAGTTTTATGTGCCTTCCTATAAAGTGGAGATAATAATGCTTCTCCTAAATGTCTGGTCTGATGGGTTTCTTTGAAATTCCTTTTCCTTGACTTGTGTAAGAGTTCTGTGAAAATGGACTTTATTTATGTAGGTTCTTCACAGATTCAGTCACATGCTGCCCCACTTCTAGCTCTTGCTACTTGGTATTCTGTTGTACAACCCTGTACATGACACTCTGTATCTGCTGGTTCTGTGTCTGCGGATTCAACCAAATATGGTTTGAAAATACCTGAAATATTCAGTCTATGTGGAACATGACAGACTTTTCTTGTATTATTATCTAAATGATACATTATAACAATGTAACATTTACATTGTATTAGATATTTTAAGTAATCTGGAGGTAGTTTAAAGTATACAGGAGATTGTATAGGTTATATGCAAATGATATGTGTGTGAATTTTATTATCTTCAGGAAATAGGATGGCCCTACAAGAAATCCCCTATAGATACCAAGAGGCAAATTTATTTAGTAATGAAATACACTTTTCCTCCTCCAGTTAATTTCCTACATCTCTAATATTCAAGTATTTGTTTCTCCTTTTATCCTATAACTTGGAATTCCAAATATTATATATATATATATATATATATCCTCTTAGTAAAATATTCCCAAGCATAGAGTGCCAGTAGCAAATGAACCTACCGATGTGCAAAATCCTCTTTTGCATGTTTTACTCCCACTTCAATGATGCACATCCTCACGCTTCCAACTTGCAGGGCATAACACGTATCAGACAAGATAATTTAAGTGAAAAGATTCATCTGTAAAATATTTTATGGTATCTATTGCCCAAAAATGAGTGCCCCCAAGAACTTAAACCCCTAGTGTAGTGCCCCCAAATAGAATGTGGACTGACCCTGTGTAAGCAATAGAAATGATGATAGAAATGGTGCTGCATGAATGTTTAGGCTCAATCATAAGAAGCCAAAGTACTGATCAATCAAACAATGACAGCATGATGGATCATGTCTTTGCCTAGATCTTGTAACCTGAACAACTACTTCTAAGATAACAATATGCAATATATTAACTAGTGTTAATTCCTACTGATTTTTTTTGAAATTCTGCCTCATTTCTATCCTTTTTTTTCTGTTTTGTTTTTTAAAATAAATAAAGAAGCCAAAGTACTGTGTACTCATGGAGTGCTTGCGTGGGGGAAACCAACCACCATGAAGTGGTGCCATCAGAAATCCTGGGTTAAGCACATAGAAAATCTACATGGAAGAAGAAATACGTGGCCAGTTTCAGTTGGTTCCTACTATACCAGCCTAGAAGGCAGACATGTAAGTATAGAAGACATTTTATGCATTCAACTGCAATTGGCATCATGTAAAAGAAATGAGGACATCAGGTGACATCATAAACAAAGCCCTGGACATATAGCCTTAGCTGAGTTGTTCTGGCATCTCCAGATGATGACCTAGATGCTATGAAATACATATGAGCTGTTTTCTTTGTGCCATGCCTGAATACTTGACCTGCAGAGTCATGAACATGAAAAAATGACTGCCGATTTTCATTTTTAAGATTTGAAGTGTATAATTGCATAGTGATTAATAAGAGGAACACAGTAAGTGTATTTATTATTAGATGAATGCTAAAAGTCTTCACTTGAGTATAGTTCTATTGTGACAATTCATGACAAGTGAAAAAAGCTCCATTTTGCAAGTTCCTCTGACAGGTCATGACTAGCTGTGATATGGCTCATGTGTTGGCTCCCACTGAACACAGTGTTAATGAATCATAGACTTTGCCTCACTGATAGCACCCTTGATTTCCTGTCACTGTAGGTGACTATGCTGCTGATACTGTGGGCACATGTATCTATCTACCACACTGCTCCAGACATTCAACACCTTATCTTTAAAATACCTCTGAATTGTAAGATGTGACACAAAAAATATAGTAAGTGTTTAAATTACTATAAAAGACACATTGTTATTAGTCCTCTTCAAAATACACCCTTTGCTTTAAACATACTGTTATGGTTTATATCTAGATGTCATACAAAGCCCCCATGCTCACAGGTGGGGCTTTGAGGAGGTGACTGGATTATGGGTGTATGGTACTCTTCAGTGGATTAGTTCACTGCTGTGTCTATAGCTAAACGTGATGTTAGCAGGTGGGATCTGGTCAGAAGAGTGGGTCACTGGGAGAGTGACTGGGTCCATCTCTTCCCCGCTCTTCCCTTGATCCCTCTCTGCTTCCTACCACCACATTGTGAGCAAGCCTCATCTGCCATGCCCCTCTGCCATGCTGTCCTGCCTTGGAGCCAACTGACTATGGACTGAAACCTCTATACACTGTGAGTCAAAATAAATCTCTCCTTCTTTAACTTGTGGGTGTTGGATATTGTGTCCTAGTGATGCGAAAACAACTAAGATACACAGTTATCCCATTCTTCTTGCTACTTTCTGAAGTAGTTCTGGAATCCTCTTTTCATGAATGTCTGTAGTTGCTTCGTAGTGGCTGCCTCAATGTACTGAATCAATCTGAAACATTAACCTTTCATGATCATTTTGAATTTGGGGAAAAGCCAGAAGTTGCATGGTGTCAGAGTCAGTGAATGAGGTAGATGAGGATAAACCATAATGTTTCTATTTGACAGAAATTGCCATAATTTTTTGATTATTGTAGTATGATAAAAAATTCAGTGAATATTTAAATAAAACAATTTATTACAGTAAAAGACACATTGCCATCAATCTCCCTCAAAATACTCCCCTCTCTTTAAACACATTTATTCCATCATTCTTGGCAGTATGTCTCTTGCTGTAATTTTTAAAAAATACAAACATTTGCCATTGATTGAACACCCTTAATATTTCAGATGAAATTTGAGTTGTTTTTAGATATAACCTTACATCACATTTACCTAAAAAGATGCAATAAGTTGAGAATCTTTAAAAATCCTAACAATATATTGATTTGTTGGAAAAGCCGCTTAAAATGTATTAAAAAATCTTTTTTATGTATTACATGTATACATGTAGTGATAAAATGTGAATAAATATGGTGGAGCTGAAGGTAATTTAAATTCTCTGATCCATCTTTGTCCATTTTTCCAACTTTCTATGAGGAGCACATGAATCTTTTATAATCAGGAAACAAAATAAAATGTAATAAAAAACACCTACCATGTCAAAAATGGGTAAGAAATAGGCACTGAATAACCAGGTATATACCTAGATGGTTTAATGACCTTGCAACTGTGATCATAACTGTATTATCACACCTTTGCACTGCTATAATGAAACACTTGAGGCAGGCTATTTTATAAAAGAAGTTTATTTTGGCTTATAGTGTAGAGATTCAAAATTTGAGGTCACATCAGCACATTGGCTTAGTCCTCAACAATGACCTTCTTTTTGGCAGAGTCTGAAGGATCATGTGTTAAGAGACAGGAAGCATGCATGTGGGTGTGGGCATGGGCGTATGTGTGTGTGTATGCGTGTATGTGTGTGATCTCTGTCCCTCTTGTTATAAGCTACCTGGATTCAATGGTGGCTCCATCCTCATGACCTTATTAGCATTTTGAAAGGCCTCACCTCTAAAGACTGTAATTGAATTACTTTTTCACTCTTCTAATGACCTTAACAAAAGACTTTGAGGATTAAACTTCTGCATGAATTCAGGGGGCAGGCAAAAACCATTGCTACTACCTCAAAGATGACAAACACAAGGTATTTTCTTTTTTTCTTTAAAAAATAAATTAAAAAATTAAAATGATGATATAGAATTTCAAAACAACAGGAAATTAGCAATGATTAATATATGACATTGTTGTCTTAAAGATAGTTGCTCAGATTGCAAGATAAAGACATGAGAAATTTATCAAACAATGCAAGAACAAACTGTTCTTCTAGATGAACTAATAGAGATTAGTAGCATAGTTATTCTATCATATATACATATATATACACATAAATATATATATTCTTATCCCTTCTGTTCTCTCCTTTCCCTGATTTCAGTTGTTCCTTACTTTTGTGCAGTTTCTTCCCCTTTCACTTTCACAATATCTATTATATGTTTTGGAACTTATTTACTCTTTTAATTTTTTTACAGTAGTGAGACAATACAATGTTTACACACGTGAATCTGATTTATTTCACTTATGAATATGGTCTCAAGTTTCATCCATTTACCTATAAAAGCCTCAAGTTTATTCTTCTTTATAGCTGAGTAGTATTCCCTTCTATAAAAATAGCACATCTTTTTTATCCTTTTCTCACTAAATGGGCATTCAGGTTGTTTCCAAGATTGGGTTATTACAAATTGTGCTGCTATAACACTGGTGCACATATATTGCTGTGGTGTAATATTTTTAATTCTTCTGGGAAAATACCCAGAGTTGGAGTAGCTGGAACAAGTGGGACCTGCAATTCTAGTTTTTGGGGGAATCTCTACACTGATTTCCACATTGGTTGTGCCAGTCTACACTCCCATCAACAGTGGAGAAGGTTTCCTTTTCTGCCATAGCCCTTCCAGCATTTGCTATTGGTTGATTTGGTGATAACCATTCTTTCTGAAGTGAGATGTTATCTCAGTGCTGTTTTAATTTGCATTTCTTGAGTGATCAATGATGTTAAACATTTTTTCATATATTTATTTTCCATTTGCATTTCTTCATCTGAGAAGTAGGTATTCATTTTAGTAGCCCATTTTTGGATTGGATCTTTGAATTTGGGGTGCCTGATGTTTTTCAGTTCTTTAAGTATTCCAGATATAAGTCCTTTGTTTGAGAAACAGTTGGCTAAAATTTTTTCCCATTCCTTTAGGCTGTCTTCTCACTCTTTTAGTGATTTCTTTTGATGTGCAAAAACTGTTTAACAAGATGAGATCCCAGTTGTTGATTCTTTGAAATACATCCTGTGAAGTTTAGGTTTTGTCAATGGACTCTGCCTATATTTATGTCTTCGAGATTTCTATCTACTTTGTCTTCCAGTAGGTTTAGTGTTTCTGTTTTAATATTTAGATCTTTGATCCATTTTGACTTTAGTTTAGTGCATGGTGATAGGAATGGGTCTAATTCTAGTCTTTGGCATGTGAAAAGCCTGTTTTTCAGCACCATTTATTGAAGAAGCTATCTTGCAGTAAAGTTGTTTGGCCCCTTTGTCAAAGATAAGGTGGCTGAGTAAGTTTCTAGTTGTTTTTGCATCTTCTAGTCTGTTCCACTGGTCCTCAGGTCTGTTTTTTGGTCAGTACCATGGTGATTTTATCACAGTAGTTTTGTAGTATAATTTCAAGTCAGGTATTGTAATGCCTCCTGACTTGCCTTTGTTGCTTAGGATTGCCTTTGCTACTCTAGGTCTGTTCTGTTTAGAAATGAATTTTAGGAATGTTTCCTCTAGATCTGTAAGGTATGCTAATGATATTTTGATCAGGATTGCATTAAATCTGTATAACAGTTTTGGGAGTATGGCCATTTTCACAATGTTGCTCTTCCTATCTATGAGCAAAAGATACCTTTCTGATATCCTCTTTGATCACCTTTTTCAGAGTACTATAATTTTCAATATATAGATCTTTTACTTCCTTTGTTAAATTGATTTCTAAGTATTTCATTTTTTTGTAAGTTATTATGGAAGGCATTATTTCCATAATTTCTCTCTCAGTGAGTTTGTGGTTTGTGTATAGGAATGCTATTGATTTTTGAGTGTTGACTTTATATCCAGCTACACTACTGAATTTATTGTCTTTTGGTGGAGTTTTTGGGCCTTCTATTTAGAGTATCCTGTCATCTTGCAAATAATGATAATTTAACTTCTTCATTTTCTACTTTTATTACTTTTATTTCTATCTTTTATCTAATTGCTCTGGCTTATGTGTCCAGAGCTATATTGAATAGGAGTGGTGATAGTGTATGTCCTTGTTTTGTTCCTGATTTTAGGGTGAAAGCTTTCAGTTTTTGACCATTTAGTATAATGTTGGTTGTTGGTTTGTCATAGCTAGCTTTTATCAAATTGAGGTAAAGACCATCTATTCTGATTTTCTGTAGGGCTTTTTTTTTTTAATCATGAATGAGTGTTGGACTTTATAAAAGATTTTTCTACATCTATTGAGGCAATCATGTGATTTTTGTCCTTTGTTCTGTTGATGTGGTGTATTACTTTCATTGATTTGAATTTGTTGAACTATCCTTGCATTCCTGGGATAAATCCCACTTGGTAGTGGTGTATAATCTTCTTGATGATTTGCTGCATTCTGTTTGTTAGTATTTTATCGATTATTTTTGTATCGATGTATTTTGTTCATTAGGGATATTGGCCTGTAATTCTCTTTTTTGGTTGTGTCTTTTTCTGGCTTTGTTATCCGGGTAATGCTTGCCAATAGGAATGTGTTAGGGATAACTGCTTCCCTTTCAATTTCATTAAGGAATTGGAGGATTATTGGTGGTAAATCTCTAAATTTCTTGGAGATTTCAGTCATGAATCCATCAGAACCAAAGCTTTTCTTTGTTGGTAAATTTTTAATTACATGTTCAATTTCATCAACTAATACCAAGTTATTCAAAATTTTTACATCTTCTTGATTCAGTTTTGGTAATTTATACATTTCTAGGAATCTGTCCATTTCTTCTATGTTTTCTATCTTATGTGAGCAAAGATTATCATAGTAGGTGTTGATCTTCTGAATTTTTACAGGATATGTAGTGATTTTGCCCTTTTCATTCCTCATTGCTTGAATTTGAGGTTTTCCTTTCCTTTTTTGTAAGGTTGCTAGACACTTATCAATTTTGTTTATTCTTTCAAAGAACCAACTCTTTGATTCATTAATTCTTTGTATCGTTTTATTAGTCTCCATTGAGTTAATTTCTGCTCTAACCATCATAAATTCCTTGCTTCTTTGAGCTTTGGGCATGACTTGTTTTTCTTTTTCTAGAAGCTTGAGATGCAGCATTAGATTGTTTATTTGTACTTTTTTCTGTTTTCCTGATATGAGAATTCACCACTATAAGTTTCCCTCTTATGACTTCTTTCATTGTGTTCCACAGGTTCTGATATGTTGTATCTACATTTTCATTTGATTGCAGATACTGTTTAATTTCTTCTTTAATTTCATCTGTGACCCATTGGTTGTTCAGGAGGGTGTTACTTAATTTCCATGTGTTTATGGAGTTTTTGCCATTTCTTTTGCCATTAACTTCCAGTTTCATTGTACTGTGATCAGATAATATGCATGGAATAATTTCAGTTCCTTTGCATTTACTTAAGCATGTTCTATAGGCTAGGATATGGTCTATTTTAGAGAAAGACCTGTGTATATCTGAGAAGAATGTGTATTCTGATGTTGTTGGGTGGAACACTCTATAAATGTCTATTAAGTTCATTTGTTCACATATTTGATTCAGTTATGTTATTTTTTGTCAAGCTGATCTATCTCTTTGTGCTGTTGGGGTATTAAGGTCCCCCATTACAATTGTGCTGTTGCTTATTTGATTTTTCATGTATACTAAGATTAGTTTTGTATAGTTGGGTCCTTCCATGTTTGGTACATATATGTTTATGATTTTCACCTCTGCTTCTTGAATTGTTCCCCTTATAAGTATATAGTGACCCTCTTTGTCTCTTTTGATCATTATTGGTTTGAAGTTCACATTTTCTGCAAATAGGATTGTTGCCCCTGCTTTTTTCTGAGTTCCTATTGCATGGAGTAATTTTTTTCTGTCCTTTTATTTTCAATTTATGAGTTTCTTTTTGTATAGAGCATATTGTTGGTTCTTGTTTCTTGATCCATTCTGCCAATGTGTTCTTTTGCTTGGTAAATTGAGGCCAGTTACATTGATGGCTATAACTGATATGTTCTGGATTATCTTTGTTATGCTATTTTCCTGTAGTTGTTCCCTGTTTTTCCCTCTGTTTAACTGCTTGCCCTGCTTGACGGTTTCTTTCTGATGTTGTTCTGGGAACTGTGGGCATATCTAGAATATCTTGCAGTACTCTTTGTAGTGTTGATTTTGTAGTCATCAATTTCTTCAGTTATTATTTGTCATGGAAGTATCTTATTTATCCATTAATTTTGAAAGATAGTACTGCAGAGTGCATCAATCTGGGTTGGAAGTTGTTTTCTTTCAGGGCTTGAAATACTTTAATCCAAGATCTTCTTAATTTGAGGGTTTGTGTTGAGAAGTCAGCCATGATTCTAATGGGCTTTCCTTCGTAAGTGATCTGTTTCTTTTTTCTAACAACTTTTAACGTTCTCTTCTTGTACTGAATTTCTGGGATCTTGATTATTATATATAGACTTATTTTGGTTATGCTTGTTTGGAGTTCTATTTGCCTCACTTGTCTGTATGTGAAATTCTGTTCCCATCCTTGGGAAATTTTCTGTTATTACTTCTGGAAATATTTTTTTATGTCATTTGTGTTGACTCCTGCTTTTTTTCATTGACACCTATAACTTATGTTATTTTAGTTTGCATTATCTTGGAGCTTTTTAATTGTTATAGTTATTCTTAAGAGATCTTTCCTTTTGTGATCACTAGCCATGATCCTGTCTTTAAGGTCTGAGAGTCTATCTTTAGTTTCATTCAAGCATTTTTCATGACTTTCAGTGAAATTTTTAATTTCCTGGTTATCTCTTTGAATCTGTTTCATGCATTCTGTTTCTTTTGTATATTGTTCATTCAAAGTTTCTATTATTTTCCTATGTTCCTATATTTTTAATCTATGTTTTCTTTAGCTATTCTGAGCAATTCCCCCATTATGAATGTCAGGGTTTTTTTTGAGAAATTATTTTCTGAGAAATTATTTTTGATCTGATTCTCTCTGTGCCCTCAAGAATTTGTTTCTTTATTCACTTGCTATCATTTCAGAAATTTCAGGTATGTGTCGTCGAATTTATTTTGTGTCTGTCTCATGTACTTGTTGTGTGTGGGCTGGGGTTCTGAGATTGTGTTTTGCTTTTCCACCTTGTCATTTTCTGGTTCTATTCTGTGTGTCTTTGTCCCTAAGCAAAATGCTGGTTCACCTAACTTACCACCTGTTGGTTCATATTTTGGCCTTTCCAATCTCACTAGTCTTGCCTGTGCATTGTGTGCACCTTACTGAGAGTCCTATTGTGTGGCTAGTGTTCCCCTAGTCACCAGTCATGCAGTGTAGGGCAGGAGCCAGTCACCTGAATTTCTTCTGAAGGGCTAGTTGATGCATCCTGTATTCTTCCTGAGTTGACAAGCATGGGGGTACTGATGTGAACCAACAATTGGCTCATATTGTTACTGCTGCTTTAGTTTTCTTTCCAGGCTATGAGTCCCACCTGTCTATCATGTGCATCCTCTTCAGGACCCTACCATGCTGCTGGGGTGGTCCCCTGGATAGAGTGGGCTCACCCATGCAGGGCTATTTTCAGTATAATCCTTTTGCTGGAGTCTATAACACATCATGAATTTAAGGATGAGGGAATAATAACTCCTTGGTTTGTGAGACTTCAGGATCCTCTGAAGGTATTACCACTGTATCATTCCAAGAACAGAATTCACACCAGTAAAAAATTATCACTCAGACTTAGAAAACTGAAAAAGCACAAAAGAGAACCCCAGATATTACAAAGGTGAAAATAGCAGGAAACATTTGTTACCACTATGGCTGGGGAGAAAGAGGTAATATTAGTAGAAGTTAGCAGCATGGAGGAAGGACTTGAACTTCTGAGAAGGGGTTGCATGATGGTAACTCTGAGAAGGAACCACTGAGATGCTCATACTGGCATCTCTAGGGGTAGCCAGGTCTAGGAAGGTAGGGAAAATTATAGATTGGAACCAAGTATTGCTGTGGAAACTATTGTTGCTGGTAGACAAATAATCATGGATTAATATATAAGAAAGATAAAGCTCCTTCTTCCTTTCCCAATCTTTCCATCTCCCTCATGGCATTCCTTTGGACAGAGCAATTGTGATTTGCAGGAAACCAGTCCCAGCATTGTAAGGAGACTATAGAACAGTGAGAGATTCTAACCACTACAGTCGCCTTGTCTCTAATGATGTAGCTGAGAATGCCAATTTCAAATATGCTGTGCTTAGTAACAGTAACTCTAACAATTGGTGATTGGGATGCCTCATTCTACCTATATTAAAAATCATGCTTCTAATGCACAGATCAATAAAATCAGAAACTGTAAACAAATCCTTAAATGAACCTTTCAAGCTTTTTTTTCTTGAATATAGAAAACTTTGGCCTTAAACTAGACCAAATCATTGGAGTGTCTTTAATGCCAGGAAAGGACCAAAACTTTTCATTATTGAATTTCTTCTTTTTATTTTCTGCATTATAGAAGTATAACTGTCTTGATTACTTTTCTCTCATTGCTGGGACAAAACATTCAACACCCAAAATGAAGGAAAGAAAAGTTTATTTAGCTTACTGTTTGTGGAGGTTTCAGTCCATAATCAGCTGGCTCCAAGGCACAGTGGCATGGCACTGGGGCAACACTATGGCAGCAGCCAGAGCAAAAGTGGGGAACAAGCCTCTTCACCTCCTTTGTATTGTACACATCCCCCTGCCCAGGGCTGGTGTAGCACTCACAAAATTGCCTCGCCCTCCTCTTGTTCAGGATGAGGAGATTTATAAAGTAAGGATCCTGGCTCCCTGCTGAGCCTCTCTTTTAAACTTTCAAACTTCTCAAATTGACACAATGTATCAACCATAACAATAACTCAAAGATCTTTGCATTAATCTTAGCAAGATGATATTCAGTGGGATTGCATAGGATTATATTGAAGTTCTCTACAAGGAAGTGCCTCTGATCCTAATGTCATCAAGAATTGTTTTTTCTAGTCATACATAGCCCTATTTATGAGAACTCCTTAGATAAATTACTGCCTAATTTCACTGCTGAGACTAGATGTAGTTCTGCTGAGCAGTTGCTCTGTTTTGATCTCATGGACTCTGAACTTTATAACTGACCACTTTTTCTCCACCTAGCTGCTGGCAAGCTTACCAACAAAATGCCTCCCAGTGTTATACCCTATCCCAATATAATTATGAGTCACAATGATATACACTTTTTGCTCTATTTTTGTCTATTCTTTGTCCCTAATTGTATTTCCCTTATCCCTTCTTTTAAATTATGGTACTTTACCATTTATATACGTATTGTAAGTTTCCTGCTATGCATTAGGGAAAAGGCAGAATATAATTAAACACTTATAAGAAAACAAACAAAAGGAGTTCTTGGGAAAAGATAACTGACAAAATCAAGTGATGAAATCACAAGCATAGACTAAGTAAAATTATATTAAAATACACGTAAATTTTTTAGAATTTGAGATGTTTTAAGACTGGTGAAAATTTTACACTTCTAGTGCTACGACTGTAGAAAATACAATAAGAAAAAGTTAAAATAAGAAGAGTTAATAGTTTAAATGTCATTTTATTTTACTTCTGTGGCAAGTATTGTAGTCTATTTTAAGCAAGTTATTTTTAAGCAAGCTCTTCAAAAATACAATGTAACCCGAAGTATCATTTGATTACATCCAGAATCCAAACTTTTTTCCTCTATCAGGGTGTGTTTTTACTTTAAGATTGATAGCAATGGGAAAATGCACTTGAAAACTATCTTTGATAGAATATTGGTTTTTATTTAAAGTATTCTTAGTTAAGAGACATTACTAACAAGTAAATATAAACTGTAACAAAGGTAAGATTGATGAAATATATATCACGTGTACAAAGAATTTTCTGTGTTGCCGAAGTATTAATCTCAACTGGCCTACATTTTTCCCACACTCTAGCTTCTAGGTAACTGAGACACAAAAGACTCCTCTGTAAAGGAAAGAGAAGGTCTTTGGTGGATGATCTTGGATCCCAAGTTCCCATTTCCAGAAATACGTTAAAACAAAAATGAAAACAAAAAATCCTACATATCCCACCAGTATTTAGAATGAAACCTGGCTAAAGTCCTATAACCAGATTTATGCCATTGAGTCAGTTAGTGTCTCTGAGCCTCAAAATTCAAGAAAAATAGTACCTGCCTTTGCAGGTAATCAAGAGAATTAAATTGACTAATGTATATTAAAGATACTGGCTCAGAATAGTACTCCAAAAACAATATAGCTATTATTGATAATCTCCCACTTAGGAGGAAACAAGATACAGTATATTCCTCTGGAATTCCAATTTTATGCTCAGGATAGGACAAAAAACTCCTTGAAAAGCAAAGGTATCTTAGAAACAATGCATTGTTTTTAACTTCTTTAGACCAAAGTCAATGGCTAGAGTCTGGGCTGAAGAACTCAATTGCTATAAAAGGAGATTATCTTTCTAATGAAAGCAGAAGATGCAACATCTTTGGGCATTTTCAATGACATTGGGATAGCCCTTGAAGCAATTTTGATTATTTATAGAATGCTATGTAAGAGTTGTTCACTGTTCTGTTTTCATTTGATGTCTATGCTCTAGCTTGTTATGAGCAAGCAACCTCACCTGAGAGGAGCAGCTGACTGAAAATAGTATTGAGATTTCACCATTCTTCCCAGGAGGATGGACAGGAATTGCATCCTGTGCAGTGAAGATTATGGTGGCAGTGGGAGGTTTGTCCTGCTGTTTATAAAACATGACATATATGGCCCTGCAAAAATTAACTGAAAAAAACTCTAAACTACTTACTGAGTAGCAAATGGTACTTAATATGTAATACTCATCCAAAGGGCTACTTGGTCATCAAAGGGGCCATTTCACACAGATACATGTGAGATAACCAACTGAGAGAGGGCTGGCACCTTTATCTACATCTGAATGCTATTGATTGTAAAGTGGCCTAAATGTTCAACATTCGTCCCTGAAATTCTATTTCAGCATCACCTGGAATCTTCTCTGACACCAACCACATCCCCCACAACATCTTTTGTTATGTTTAATCCTACAGAGGTATAGATTATCTACATTACTCTCTTTTCTACCAAAATAGGATTTTCTGGAGAACAAGGTTTGTCTTTGCTTTTTAATATTTGTATCGCCTAGCACATAGTAGATATTTAATAAATGTGAGTTAATTGAATTAAACAGCCTTCTCAACATGAAGCCCAGTGTGTGCAGTGCTAGAAATGTCTTAGTCACTTGTTTTCCTGCAGATTTGTTTACTTGAAACTTAAATATAGAGAAGCTTAAAATGGAGATTGAAAACACCAAGTCCAACCAACAAACATTACACATGGTGGTTCTGAGAGGCAGAGAGGTTAAAACAAATTTCCTAAGTTCACAGCTTTGACAGATGGCACAGGCAAAACTGAAATCTACTCTCTGAGTTCTCATTTAGTTTTGTCAGATGACATATAATAAATCATCATTTAAAACCAGAAAATTCTTTCTGTGTTACTGTTTCCTTTGGTTGTCCATAGCAACTAAGGTTTCAGTGGAATTTCATCTCATTTTTAGGAATCCACAGGACCTGTACCCTAATCTCCTCTCCATCTCTCTCTTAAAAAACCTGCCTTACATGTTCCAAAAACAAATTAAAGATTCTGCCAAACAAGGTCATTCTTACTTTCCACTTGAATATTTATTTTATTTTGTCAAAGTCAATTAAAAACAAAATTTAAACAAATGTTCATCTTCTCCTTTTTGGGTGATATTCTCTAAAATCTAGAGTCTACCCAGCATAACTTCAAAATATTAAAAACAAAATAATAGTACACGTTTGTGATAAGTCTTATGGGATGTTTTTATTGCCTTATCCTAAACAAAATGCTTTGTCAGTCTTACAAGTTGAAAGCAAAACCTTATTTAAATCTGCTGTATCAGTTATATAAGGATTTCAGTCTTAATACAAAGGCAGTATGTTGGTCAGCTTTCTCTTGCTCTCTTGTTAACAGCCGAAAAGGTGGGAAGATTTATTTTGGTTCATGATTTCAGTGATTTCTGTCCATGGGTAATGGGTTACATTGTCTTGGGGTTTGCTGTGAGGCAGAACATCATGGCAGGGGTGAGCAGTGCGGTGAAGCTGCAGGCATCATGGTGGTCAGCAAACAAGGAGAAGAACAGGAAAGGTCCGAGGTTCCAGTATTCTCCTGCAGGAAATGCCCTCGGTGACATAACATCTGCCCATGAGGCATCATCGCCTAAATGTTCCACCACCCCCAACAGCAGCACGAACTGGTGACCAAACTTTTAACACATAAGCCTTTGGGAGATGATCCAGTTCCAAACTATAGCAGGTGATTAAAAAACCACAAAAACTGTTTTCTATAGTATTTTTTTTTTTTGGCAGAGTTTCAGTGTCAACAAAGTGTCAAGAAAAAAATGTTTAAAATAGAAAATCTGTTCTCAAAAAAGCATGTAAGTTACAAATTTTAAATAGAATTGGCTTATGACAAAATACTAATTAAAGATTTATTTATTTATCGTTATTATTTATTTTTTTTGGCAGTACCAGGACTCAAACTCACAACCTCACACCTGCCCAGCAGGCACTTAAGCCACTGAGCCAAACTCCTGGCCCTATTTTTTCTAGACAGTGTCACACTATGTAGTTCAGGCCAGCCTTGCTCATATTGTAGCCCATGCAGGTCTCGAACCCACAATGCTCCTTCGACCTCAGCCTCCCGAGTGCTGGAATTAAAGGTGTGTGCCACCACACCTGTCTCCTTAAAGATTTATTATATCCAGTATGAGTCTGATAATCTTGCTTTTATTAATTCATTTAATGCTTATAACCATCTTAGAAAGTAGACACTAATACTTTGCCCATTTTATATAATGATAATATCTTGCACAACTTACACCTTCTAGCAATAGCTATGTACCAAATACTAGTATTTTAGTTCTTGTAGTGTTCATGAAAGATTAGCATAATCCTGAAATGAGTAAACTGAAGATCAAAATTCAGTTATTTGCTCAAAGCCAAATAGTTAGTAAATGGTGAGGCTGGAGGGAAAACCCACTTGGATCTAATCTAAAGTCTATGCTCTGTTCAGAGTTAGCAATGTTTCTGAAGCCAAGTAGAAATCTGTGTGTTTTTTCCCATCTCTTAACAGAATTCTAGAACCTCTCCCTGTCTACCATGATCAATAGCCGGAGATCCATAATTGACTTTGTGATATAGGGATAATATTTAAAATAGTTAACTTCCAGAATTGCATAGGTATCAATGCATCAGCACTGCCTGGTGCCATAGATTTGAACCAGGGGTCAGTGTGATTACAGCTTTCTGTTGTGCTGCTGCTTGATGAAACATATCACGGGGGATGTGTCCCAGAGATGGGGCCAAGATTACCAGAATATAGACATCCTCCAGGGTGACAGGATGTTGCATATTACCAAACACTGTGGAGCAATTTTAGTCTTATAATTACTGACACTTACATAAAGCAAATGAGCATCCATTAATAATTTATCAAAAAAAAAAAAAACAGTGTAACATTGAGACTGGGAGCTTGTCCTTACAGCTAAATTGATTGGGTTTAAATCATAATCGCCTTGTCATGGGACATTAACAAATTATTCAGTCTTTCTGTCTCTTTTTTATCTGTAAAATGGGTCTTTTAATACTACTTTTAAACTTTGTTTAACCCTGTGACATCAAATTTACTAGAGGGCAAGAATCTTCCTGCCTGCCTTACCTTTCTCCCCTCACATAACAACTATCACATCTGTTGAAACTAGAGCATATTTTGTAAGTCAAAGGTAACAGTAAGGTCCTAACCAGTGAGTGTTTTATGTTATTACTTCAAAAGGGTCATGGCTGTATGTAAGGATACAAATGGAAGACAAATCATCAGCATTTGAAGAAGGACAAACAAGGATAAGAAATACTGGAAATAGCAAAACTAAATCCCTTCTTGTACTTTAACGCCAAAACAAAAAGATAAAACCTCAAGCATATCAGTGTGTGGAAGGAGCCTAACAATCTGCCGACAAACAACTCTTTGAAGAGCTCGGCTGAACAGTTTTCAGTGTAGCAACAGCTGGAGGACTTCTCTGAATACCTCAGACCAATGCAGGTAGAAAGAACTCTTATAAATGTGCTCCATGAGCATGGTAAATATTATTTATCATGAATATTTGTGTGACAGGTATAAAAATGATACTAGGAGTTTAAGAAAATGACTTCTAATCATCCTTACCACATGACAGTTTCCATAATCAGTGTGGCTAAAAAAGATATGGTTTGTGTTGCCCAGATTAGCTTCTCTCCCAAATGGCATTGCTTTGGTTCTATGTGGCGTTAGGTGTACTGTGCTCACAGTACTGCCACCAAATGGCTATGAATGTTTTGGGGCTTCACAAACCTGAACTCTCTGCATAACATCTCTGTGTGCTAATCTCTCTTTTCTCAGGAGACACTGTGCTCCACTCCTATACACCTGGGTTCTCCTGGGAGCTGTGGCCCTGGAAGATCTTTTCTAGGCACTTGGAGGAAGAATTTCTCAGTGCATACAGACTGCTGGAAGGCCCAGGTGTTGAAGAAAGCCACAGAACTGGGAGAAGTGTGGTTCCACTGGCAGACATGAAAGCACACACACACACACACACACACACACACACACATTCAGAAACCATGCTCAAACTATAATGCAGTTGTGCAGTCATGAGGATTCAATAGCTGTGTCCAGCCAAGAAGCACTGTCCCAGAAAGCACAGGCAACAGATGTCATAAGGTTCCAGTGGAAGGACATGCAGTCTTACTCCTGCAGACAAAGGAGAAACCAAGAATCCCATTAGTGTTCTGTATGTTTAGACCAGGATGCTCAGCTGGCAGACAGAGACCATGAGACTTCATGATCTTGTCTCCCCTTATATATGATTTTGGGAAAATAAGAGGAATGTAGAAAGATTCCAAGGATATTATGTGAAATATCCATATTTTCATCACCTAGAACAAACAACTGTTAATGTTTTGGCATAGTAGATTGTAGCCTGTGTTTCTAAGGAGCAAATAATTATGGATAATTCTAAGTCACTCTTAAATATGACCCCTGAGTCTCATTCCTCTCCCTATTTTCTCAGCGATTATGACCAAAATGAGCTTTGAATGTACACTTGTCATTCAACTTTCACCTTTTTCCACATATATAATTGTATTTGTGTTTTCATCTTTTTGTATATTTAAATGTATGTAAGTAAATATATACTTTTGAAGTATGTTAACTCAACATTATTATTTTTAGATATACTCATTTAACTATGATAAATTTATCACAACTTCACTATTTTCTTACTTATAGATGCATATTAAAGGAGTCATCTTTTTTTTTTGCTTGCATAAAATTGTGTGTATGCATACAATGGAGTACTAATCAAATGTAAAAAAGAAAGTCATTTATAGCAAAATGGATAGACCTTGAAAGCATTATTTCAAGTGAAACAAGCCAGACAGAAAGACAAGTACTGTATGTTCATTTGACATGTAGAAGCTAAAAAATGTTGACATTAGAGTAGAATAGTGATTACTAGAGATTGGGAAGTAGGGAAAGGTGGGGAAAAAGTGCTTGGATTTGAATGTGCATGAAAAACCACACTGAACCCCATTAATAAGTACAGTTAATATGTGTTAATAAAAACACTGTACAGAAACCAGGGAGAAAAAATATGAAGATGTCTATGGGGGGAGGGTAGAATTTTTGTTTTTAAGAATATATACATATGCCCAAGCAGATCTGCTGGATCATAAAAATACACATTGAGATTGTACTACACATTCATCAAGTTGTTCTTTAGAGTGGTTTTAGCAGTTTAATCCTCAACCAACAATGTGTGCAAGTATCATTCGTGCCATACCAGCACAAAACATCTGTTATTTTATTTTCTTGTGGTTTGGGTATTACAACTAATGAGTGCAAGTGGGGTCTCACTGTTCTTTTAATATATATTGCTGTAGCTATAAGTAAAACTGAATTATAACCTTTCCTTGTTATTTGAAGAGTTGGGTAGTCAAACTTTTACGGAATCTTGCCTGGAACAGGATTCCTTCTTTCCAGATATGATGTGCATCACACCTGCAGCAGTCATTGGCACAGGTGTGGCACTAGTTCATCTTAACTGAGTGAATGAATGATGGAAATAAGTAAGCAATAATTATGAGTGATAAGTAAATGGAAAAAGGAAAACTTGACAAGATATTTTGTGACTTTTAGATTTATTATTTATCATATGTATTTATGATATGACCACAATAAATGTTACTGGGGATTTACATCTTTTAAAAGCAAGTGATTTTTACTTTTTATAAACTATTTTAAAATATGATTTAAATATATTACTCTGGAGGTAAATACATTTCTCTAGAGCTCAGAAATAGCTCTGCCTTTCTGATGCGCCTGTTTAGAGATCTTTTTTATCTTTCCTCTGAACAGTATTTTAGCACCATGTTCTATATAGTCATGAATTTTAAATTAAGAAAGTATTCCTAGTTTAGCCTCTCAATTGGTTCATCTGCTGAACTGAGTAGGACATGACTACAATATTTTTTGTTTTTAAAAATGTCTTATTCTCTATTTTATTTAGAAATTCAGACACTGTGTTCATTGTAACAAGTCAATCAGTTTGAAAAGATCTTAATATTCTTATTTATTTAATTTAAATATATTTGTTGAAGGCCTACAGTATTCCAACCAATCTCATAATGCATATGGTTAGACAGTAATGTGATGAATAGGTAGAAAATCGAGAAATCACATTCATTTATTTAACAAACACTGCTAGTTATCAAGCACTGATTTTTACCCCAAGGATGCTTAAAAGCGTAAGACACTCTGTGTCTTTTTTAGGAATCATTATCTGATAAAAATTTAATGTAATACAAGATAATTTTATTGGAGAGAATAGATCACTCACAATTCCATGGGATCCCCAAAGGAACTGGGGAATCCTTTGGTGTGTAGGAATGAGGTAAACACAAGCCATGGTGCTAGTTTGGAAAGCCTAGTAAAATCTTTAGCTCCACAAAAGAGAGCGAGATAATCAAGGCAGAAGACACAAATGGTACGGTTGTGCATTGCATAGCCCTGTCTTGTCAATGAACCACATATATCACTGTGATGCCATAGGCTAATTCCCCTTGAAGGCAAAGCTGTCTTAGTTAAAGCCCACTCTTTGTCATTTGCACAACAAAGAAAGCACCTAACTGAAGTTCTCAGAACGTGTATCCACGGTTTAAGTGACACAAGACTGTAGCTTAAGACTAACGTCTGGAATCAAGGTCAGAGGTAAGCCACTTTCAGGGACGTAGTGGAAAGAGGTTAGACTGAGAAGACAGAGCTGGAGGATTCATAACCATAGTGAGTTCAACCAGAAGCTGTGGCCAGTATACAAGTGACCAAGGCTGTTTCTCCATGATGCCAGCTCTGGGAATCAAGACTGGTCAGTTAAATGAACTTAGAGTGACTACACAGATTGATAGAAAGAGTGTATGAAACTTCTTTGTTTAAAGAAGTACCCATCTGCAAGTGGATGAGGCACACTCCTGAAGCAGGGGCAAGAACCATTCAAGGCACTGGATATTTAGAAGAACCAGGAAATGGTGGGAGATGAAGCTTCAACAAAGGACAGGTAGAGCCCTGAGTGTGACAGGGAAAAGCTGATGGCAGGGTGCACTAAGGAGTTTAGAAGCCATCGAAGTGTTTGAAGTGAAGACAAAACATGATTAAATCTGTGTTTTAGTTAGGAGTGAAATCTGTGCAGAAGAATACTTTAAGAAGGCAGAGTAGAGAGGGGAGAGACTGCAGAGAGGAAACCTGTCCAAACACAGGGGACTCACTACCAATGTAGTTTCTGTTCTTTTCTCTTGAGACAACCAGTTGCAAGCAAATGCAGGGAGAATAGAATTGAGAGGTTTTTTCCTGCTTTTTGTACAATTTTTTCTCTTATTTTGGAGAATTTAACTAGATTGAAGAAACTATTAAAAAGCAGTGTAAAAAACACTTCTCTTCCACTTCCAGCTAAAGGGCAAAGTATCAAACATTCAATAGTGTGCTATGTCTGTGATTCAGCTTTCTGATCAATAAATCATTTTCTAGCAAATTGGAATTGATTTTCAATGAGTCTATAAACCCGATATCTGTTTAAGTGTGTTTTTTATGTTTTATCACATTTTATGAGAGAATGTTAACATGGGTTGTGCCCTCTATCCTAATACATATATTCGTGTGTTTCATTTATTGCTCTCCTTATAAATAAATATACAGGATGATAAAAAATAAATTTGACCTCTCATAACCTGAGTTTGAAGTTCTAACCTGGAAACATTTTCCTCTGTACAAATAAAACAAAATACGATACTATGTTTTCCCTTAGGAACAGAAATTTAAATTGCCTCTTAAGAAATCATTAATTTCAGAGTGTCTCGCTGGCTTCCATAAAAAAAGTCGTTTCTTTAATCTTTCTTTCCTGAATGTAGCCTACTTCTTTCTCTAATCTGTTTTGTTTTTCCCGAAGTCCTTTTAAAACATGAAATGCCCATATGCGTGTTCCTTCCTTCCCTTCAGCAACTGCTCTCGTCACCACATGTTTACATGATCCAGAGCCGGCTCATCTGTCTGCTCCTCTCATGTGGGCATCACTGGAGTCCAAAGGCTTCTCCAAAGGGGCACTGCATTAATTATTTGTATGACATCCCTGGAGGAGCCATGCTCGCTCAGGACTCGTTTTGAACTTATCAAGGAAGGATGTGGATGACATCAGGGAAGGATTTTACAAGACTCTGTCTAGACTGCCAAGACAATCTGTGGTGGGAGAAAATTGCGTAAATATGGGCTACCAGGAAACAGGCATTTTTCTTCTCCTCTCCTTGTGGTCTTTTTTTGGTGTGGGACAGAGTGCAGCCTGGGCTGGCAATTCTGTAAATTATACTCTTTGAATCATGTAATAATAACTCAAGGACTAGAATGATTTAATGCCATATGGTAAGTGAATATGGGGATCATTTCAGACCAAATAAATAAATAGAAGAAGCAAGTGACTTTGAGCTCATTTTAACTTACATGTTCCTTTCAAATTTCTCAGTTTTATCCAAGGTTTTGTGGGAAATCTAGATAGACAGACATGCCAAGTGATAATAGATGGACAATCAGTGATCCGGTTTTCTCCTTTGGATGGAAGACAGGGCCAGAATCAATCCATGGGTATTTCGGGGAGCCTTCTGCACACTACTACTGCAGGATGCAACCCAGCCCCATATTAGCTAACATAGGGAGGTGGGGAAAGTTCCAAATGGCTTCCATGTGCCAAACGATGTGCTTTTTTACCCCAGAAATACAAAGATTCACTGTCTTAAAGCGATTATTTGCTTTAGTCCAATATTTGAAAGCACAACTCAGTGCATTTTTAACATTGAGTCGCTTTTTAAATTCTTCAACACACGAATGATCATACAACACACACACACACACACACACACACACAATAGATGTGCTCCTAGAAGTGTCAGGCCCAGGTAAACCTGTGCAATGGGTAATATTTTCTCTTACTTTAAACAAAATCTGTAATATAAAATGCTCACTATTACTCATTCCTTTTCCTGGTTGCTATTTCATTTTTGGAAGAAGTTCTCTTTTCCTTAGCTATCCAGGTTTGTTGTAAACTGTCTTATTTGGAGTGTAAATTTTTCAAGGAACTGCTGAAGGTTACTAAACATGCAGACTAGGGTGTAAGTGATCATTTATGCTGTATAACAAACCATCTAAAATGACAATGATTTTTTATTGTATTTCATAGTTTCCTTGTTTGGCTAGGATCTTCTAGGTGGCTCTAGTCCTTAGCTCACTTGGGGCTTCTGTGGAGCTCCCAGTCAGATGGTGATTGGGCTACAGGTAGGAATTGGTGATTTGCATGCGGGTGCTACTCCACAGACTTCATTTCATCTGGCCTGTTATCTTCCAGGGCCTTTCTACACAGCTTCTCTCTGTATCAGAGTAGCTGAACTTCTTATCTGGTGGCTCATGGCCCCAATGGGAAGTAAGAGAAAGCTTCAACGCCATTTTAACATCTGGACTGAGAAGTCTCAACACATTATATTGTTGTTAGGCCCAACCTACATTCAAGGAATAAAAACATAAGCAACAATTTTTGGTGGGACATACAGAATTGTTTAGGGCTATCTTTAAAAAGTTGTAGCCACCTAGGTATCTTTTATATTAGGAAAAGAAGGAAGGAAGAAAGGAAGGAAGGAAGGAAGGAAGGAAGGAAGGAAGGGAAGAAGGAAGGAAGAAGTGTGACTGAAACTTTGGAATTTTAAGAAAGAAAGAAAGAAAGAAAGAAAGAAAGAAAGAAAGAAAGAAAGAAGGAAAGAAAGAAAGAAAGAAAGAAAAGATTTTCACAGAAGTCACACTTCAAAAGGAATAGATCTACACTATTGAGTATATTAGGTGATATGACAATATTGCAAAAATGATCTGGAATACCGTTTTAGCTCACACTGAACAATGGGAAGACATGTTATACTGTCTAACGTTGACCGGTTCTGGTCACACCTCTACATCATTCCTGGGAGCCACATCTATTCCCCCATCTTATTCTGATACATTTGAACTGAGCCTGAGCCATAACTTTAAGAGAACCAAAGTAGATAACTAGCCTTGCTCCATAGCACAATCCTTTGCACACAGTGCAGAACTCTAGAGAATCTATGAGTTAGGAAGCACAGGCTAAGTATAAATATTAGTGTACACAAGGGCTTAGAGAAAGAAAAGTACATGATGTGGATGAGTAATAGTGTGAAGGCAAGGTTAACAGGAAACAGCATTAAAATTCCAAAGTTTCAGTCACACTTCTTCCCCATGACAAAGCCCTGGAGCTCTTACACCTCCAGCTTCTCAACTGGACAATGGTGAGGAGAAAGGATATTCAGATATAAATTCTCTGTGTAAATTTTATAAAGTTATTTACAAATCCATAATTACAAAAACATAACATGAGATATAGTAGGAGAGAAACCAGAAAAATAGTTTATGATGTATTATAAGAAGATAACAAGAAACAAATACATTATACCTTAGAAAAATTAAAAACTACATAAATCACATAAATGGCCAAATAATGAATCTGCTTAATGTAAAAACACACTTTACAGTTTTCCACAGTTCAACTCACACTCCTGGTTTACTAAAGGATTCAGTATAGATCATTTACAATGTTTTGGTTAGCTAATTCTTATTGCAGTGCATCTACAATTGTATTTAAAGCAGAACTGCTCCTATTAAGAGCAAAAGTTATACTTTTATTTAAACTCCAAAATGTTTTTATATTTCAAATCCTAGGGCAATTATTAGACTGACACTAATTTGGAAGTTGTCATAATGTTATAATATGCATGCATAAAACCTCTTCATAAATGATTCATGGAGAAAATCATTTTACCTAGAGCAGTTCACTCATTGCCATTGACTCAGATGAATTGACACTAACTTTTAACCAAATGTAGAGGGATAGAAGATAGGGGAGGAAAAAAGAAAACAAGCTTTTCTTCCAGTATTTAGTATAAAGAGTTTGACATAAGGTGTGAATTTTCTCATTCATGTGAAGTAAGAAATTGTCTACACCCATGAGCAGGGTTTCTCTTGCATCTTTGTTGAAACACAAAATCCTGCATTCAGCAATAAAGTATGACTCACTAATAGAGCCTCCCTTGACACCAGAGAATCCAGAAACCTGTGTGTAGTCTCCAGGAAGACCAAAAAGTCCAGAACTGAGCAAGTCTAATGAGCCATTTGCAGGATTAAAGATGATGAAACTGGTAATGATTCAGCGGTTAGGAAAGTGGATTCAGGCTGTGGGTAATCCCGCCTCTGTTCCATTTCATCCAAATTGACATTGATGTTGATGACTCTCTGAATAAGTGGGGATGCATCAAGATGATTCAGGTTTTTATTTTATACCTTGTTCTTGACATGTTATTAGAGGTTAGTCCTTTTAATTTTTTTCTTCCATGTTTATAAGTGCAGAAGACATTATTACCTAAAGAATGGAAGCTGTCTGGTCCAAATTCCAAAAGAGAAGGATCTACAAGATTTATGATGGATTGGTTCTTGAGGAAAAGAGAACTTTAGGCAAATTGGATTTGGAAATACAGTACTAAAGTTTGAGTCAAATAGAAACCCCAATTTTTACTAACAGTGAAGTCCTTAAGTATGTTGTTCTTGAGTTCAATGAACAGATAAAAGAATTTCTAAAATAATACGTTTTTAAAAATCCACCCATTTTGTTTACATATTGAAGACCTACAATGGAAATACCTTCATATGCACTCATTACTTAAGAATTTTCTGGTACTATCTGAATTGCAAGAGTGTCAGCTAGAAATGAAACTAGAAACAAAAAATCAAAGGGGAGTCTGAAGGAGAAAAGGATGCAGCTGTAGGAGGACATACTTTTGCACCCTATAAAATAGAGTACAAACTCTATTAAACTGGAGGATCCAATGAAGACTACTGTTGTGAGAGAGAGGCTAAGGGTTCTGACTTCTTGTGGTTTAATGCGAACCCCTTTAGGTAATCTGTGCTATTGGGGGACTGTGGAATCATTGCTGCGTTGAGAACTATCATTCTGCTTTCAAAAGAGCAGAAATATTGAGCTAGCCACAGAAGCAATTTCTTCTGGCAGAATTCAAACCTAATATAGGAATCCAGCTGCAAACCCACAATGCCAAGAGGCTCCATCTGAAAGTGACTCACTTGGCAGTTCAACTGAGTATGCCATTTAATTAATCTTTTTCTCTCTTTAACTTATTAATCTCTCTATCACTATGTTAAATAATTCAGGATGTGTTTGAAATAGAGTGATTTGATTCTTTGGTTTTCCCTGACCTTGTTAAGAAACTAGTTCCAGAGGAGAAAGAAAGGAATGAGAATGCATGTATTTATATGTGTGTATATAAATATATGTAAATTTATATATATAAATTTGTCATATGGCCATGTATTTATCTTACATGCACACATGCTCATATATCATACATGTTGTTTATCATATATGTGCATATATACTGTACTCATAGTGGTATCTATGTGAAAACAAAATGAATCAGTCAAATCAGTCTGGAGTTATTATTGCAAAATAATCCTTTGTTGGCTTCAGGTTTTAAATTCACATTAAGTGCAGGGACAACCTAAGTATTTTTACAGTGAAAAAGGAGAGTGCTGAGTAAAAAGAGTATTTTTTATCGCTGTTCTTAGTTTTAATTTACTGTCTCCATTTTTCAATTTAAAATGTTGGGGAAAACCTCCAAATATCATTTATGTAGATGGTTTCCTGGAAATGCTTCATATATGCCCCGCTTCTGGACTAGGGTTTGCTTCATTTTGTTTTTAAGCTTTAGAGTGAAGAGCACTATAATAGAGAAGTGTGCTTGCTCGAAGACTAATCTCTGTGTAAGGAGATAATTTTGGGGATGGACAGTGGGTTATCTTGGAGGGTAGGGACCATGCTTCAAAGCAAAGAGAACTAGAACTCTGATAAAGAGACTTGCGTTACTGTGCAAATGTTAGATCATCTTTGCCACATTGGTTAACTTGGGGGATGGGAGTCCTACGTTTTCTAATCTGTGAAAGGAGAGGGTTGGATTGACTCATCTTTGTAGTCTCCTCTGGTTTCTATAGTCGATGGTTCTTTTCATCATATTTAAGTTGAAAATGTAAAAAAAAAAGAAAAAAAAAAGCCCTGCAAAGTATCAAGGCATTGTTTTCAGTACAGTTTGGATCCACTAGCTTGAAGTCCTAGTAAGTAATTTTAAATATATAAAAGATTTTTAACTGATGAGACAGTAAATGATACCATAATGCAGATCAATTTATTTAGTACAGTTTTTAATGCTTATTTATGTTGAAATTTCCACAGCATAGACATAGTCCTTACAGCCCTTCATGTTGCCTTAACAATGGTTTTTCATACTTAATTATCCAAACACTTATGTTAATTTTCAGAAAAAAAAATTCAATAATATATACATTAACTAATTAAGAACAAAATTCTTATGCTTTCTCTCTATTCTATGACCTCTTCCTTTGTGAGCTAATTCCATTGATCAGGTGTAACTAGTATTTTTATGCAGACAAGTCCTGGAGTCCATCCCAAATTTGGAGTCCATCCCAAATTTGGAGTCCATCCCAAATTTGATTTTATCTCTGAGCACCAAACTCAGATCATCTGAAAGAGCTCTTCTTGAAAGCCTCTGTGACCATTTAAATTCAACTCTATTATTTTCCTGAAAAAAAATCTACTCCTCTTCCTTATATCTTGGTTGATAACTCCGTCCAATGATCACCTACGATAAACCCTGGTTGTCATCTGTGACATATATTTCTACTTCACATACCAAATTTGATTGTTTTAAGAACTGGCCAATGGAGGGATGACTGCATTTGCTCCTCCTCTTACTCCTTCTTTTCCTCTTTGGTACCAAATCATTCTCTTGCTTTCTTTGCAATGAAATGGAAATTTTAAAGTACCACAAGACAGATTCCAGTTAAACAATCTCCTATGAAATTTTCCTTTCTATCAAAAGCAGTACTTCTGGTATTACTTGCATATTACCTACATGGAAGCCTCCTGGTGCAATGTTGAAATTCCCAATTACTCAAGTGGTACTAAACCTTAAATCAATATGGGTCATTCCCATCAATGAAACATACAAACTCAAATCCTAAAGTGAATTTCCGGTCTACTGCTCCAGTATAGAGAAAACAGTAGGTTTATCCTACAATCATTTTCTTAGGGAGGAGGTTGAAATATTTTGCCCTTTGCCCCAAATTAAATAACCCAATGAATCCTCATGCAGAGGAAACCCACAAATCCACAAAATATATATCAAAGGAAGTTTCATTTACTTTAGAAACTTATTGCCACGATGCTGTGTTTCATTTATAAATTCTCAACAAATATTTGTTGTGATACAATTGAATCAAATTATTTCCCATACATTTTTACCTGAGATGTTTTTCAAATATTGCAACCTCTCTTTAATTTTTAGGGCTAGAGACACTTATTAATTTAGTTACTAGATGAGGAGTGGGTGAATCAATGCTGATGCTGGTCACGTTTTCTTTTTTCACTTTTGCAATGCTGACATTGCAACAGTGCAACGAACATCTTGGCTCAGGTCAGATTTAATGAGCCAAACCGCTTCTACAGGCTAATGTAATAAATGCACCTTTTACTCTTGCAGAAATTGCAACTTGATTAATTACAAACACCCTATGATGTGGTTTTTGCAAGCTACAAGGTCTTCATCTATGCCTTTTTTTACTTTTCAGAAAGAAAATGAGAAAAGTTAACCATATTTGTATCAAGGTGTTATATACCATTGCAAACCAAGTGATATTATGAAAAATTGATTACTATGGTCAATCTCATTAAAAATGACTAATACCAAATAACGGCTGAAAATTCTGCTTCCTAGGTTCTTTATAGTTGTAAAATAGGTTGGCTTACCCATTCAGCTCAGCAAATTTTGGATTTAATACTGAAGAAGCTACTGACTTGACTCTAGGCCTGTAAACTTCTCATTTAGGTTTTCTCCTTAGTATCTATAGAACATTAGCACAGCTTACTGATTCCAGCTGCCAAGTTACCATCTCCTTCTACTCTGTCTAAACACTTGTCAGAGGACCGGAGTCCTGATTGCCTATATCTTGGGAGAAGTACTTTCTCTAGTACTACCTTACCTTCCTTTTTTAGTTCTGCCTTTGAACTTACCTTCTCTCTTATGGGACTGAGCAGTCTACATGGCTCCAAATCAGATGTAAATGCTGAAATGCTTCAGCAAATCTATATGCAAAAGCAAAGTTCAAAGAGACAGAAAGAAGAGAATTAAGATTTTTCCAAGAGGGGTCGCTATGGAAGTGTACTACTGATGTTTCTTGTAGAGATCAAGCACCATCTAAAAAGTATAAGGAGAAGACAATTCAGTTGAATTAGTTGTCTGTTTCAAGAGGACCATGCCAAATGATCAAAGTACAGAATTTCAGTGAAATTTTTTTAATTACTACTGGTTATTAAAGAGGTAAAAATTCATTCAGAGTTATTAAAACAACTCTTCTTATGTAATTTAACTGGATTATCAGAACATCATCCAATTTTTAGCTTCAAGAAGTAGGAAAATGAGCAAGATTCTAGTTATTTCAGCAAACTCAATTGCCGTCTTACATTTTCAGATGGTAGTAATCACTTCAGAAAGCTCCACCCAACCGAATTTCCTGCTCTTCAGATATTTTCACAAGTTTCTCTTGATGACTTTATTCTTTCACTCACCTTTTCCTGTCAACATCTTCAGATTTCAAAAAGGTATACATTGGGGCATAGCCAGGTTTGGGCAACAAGCTTAGGGCAGGAAGGTGTGGTTAGGGTGGAGGTGCTAAGAAGGCATTCTAGTTCTTTTATTTTCTCATTTCAGGACTTGGTAAAAGTGTGGTCTTTGTATGTGTGGGTGTTTTTCTATGATGTGCAGGTATGCACAGCTCTCTTTTCTTAAATGAGTAACTATGAGTATGCCCACTGGAAAAGACCATGAATTTATAATAGGTACAAGGGAAATTGTACATCAGAGGTAATTATGCATAGTTTTGAAATTTTTTAAAAATGCAAACTACAAAATTGGTTGACAAAAAAAATTAGAGAGAGACTTTTTCATTTGGTTATGTTTTGAATGGCAACGAGTAAGGTATTTCTTTGAAAGACCTAATTCTGAATCAATAAATATCTTCATAGACACAACCAAATTTGATTCATCATTGTTTTGATAATTTCATAGTAATGAACTATTAATTTTTCAATATACAGGAGCTATTTTATAGATGTACAAGGAATTCCTGAGGCTGTGTGCCCAGAAATCTTTGTGAAAAATGTTTTGTGGGTAGTTCATGATTCAAGGGTTGATCTGGAACCACAGGCGGTTGGTGGAGGAAGAGACCTGACCCACTGCCTGGTGCACTCTCTCATCTTATGGACAGAGACTCTGTAGCTCCCAAATAAATCCAGACCATTTCCCCTACTAAGGGCAGAGACAGGGATTGGCTTTTGTGTGCTTTCCATTAAGCAAGAGTGCCTTTTAAAAAAGTGATACTTATAAATTATACATATTTATGGGGTCCCATGCGGTATTTCATTACTTGTGTATACTGAGTAATGTTCAAATGAGCTTCAGACATCATTTCTTGGCGGTGAAATATTCAAAACCCTTTTTTCTTTTTTGGAATATATATATATATGTATATATATATAACATTGAAAGAAACAAAATACTTGGGTTTTTGTATTATAAAGACTAGTGTGCATGGCATAAATGTTTATTGTAGACTTAGACTCAAACAGGTGTGGCTTTGCTCATTTTAATGTCTATCTATTTATTTTTTTCTCTCCCGACAAATAATTGTTTTATGATAATGGTCATTTAAGAAAGTCATAATGCATTGTAAATAGATATTTTTAATATAATACATGGCAGCACTCTGTTTCCCAAATTTACTATAAATGCCACATGAATAGGACAAGCAGTCTTACTTTTAGTTTTTTTGTCTTAGGAATTCATTCAAGTTTCATCACACTTGGGTGGGCATGGTGGTGCACATCTGTAAACTTGGCACTGGAGGTAGGCGGATCGCCATGAGTTTGAGGCCAGCCTGGGTTGCCTAATGAGTTCAAGGTTAACCTGAACTACATAGTGAGACCATGTCTCAAAAAAATGTTTCATTAAAGATACAAAAAAAGACAATATTAAATTGAAGTTCCTGTGGAAGTAGCTTTGTGATGGAAAAAGGAAATAGAAGCATGAAACTGACTGAATGAAATTTACAAGGCTGATTTGAAAAAACCTTGGCTAACCCTTTGGGGAGAATCACTTCCATTCCAATCTTAGTGAATCATGTATATGTCATCCTAAATAGTCTCTAGATTTCAACACTGAAATTATAATTTTCTTTTTAAGTCTTGAATTCTTTACTCTACCATTAGTTATTTGAGTAACATGTTGGAGGAAAACAGGAAAATAAAAGTGAAGTGCTTTCAAGAATTTGAAAAAAGGGCAAAATTATTTCTCAAGTTATATATATATATATATATATATATATATATATATTTCTGTCCATTCGTGAACACAGATTTGCATAAACTGCATACTTCTTTGAAGTTTTATGATGCAGTTTAAAAACAATCTTGTTTTTAAATATTTCTCCTTTCCATTATTTCTAATCTAATTTTTATTTTTCTTAATAATCCTAATGACATCAAAGAAGAGGAGAAAAAACAAAAGTGAAACAAAACAGAGGTTTGGGGGTCTCTATAAAGCTTACTCTGTTTTTGTTTGTGAGCAAAGTTAACATCAACAGCAATGAGTCATACTGATAGCACGTACTGTTGAGGTAATGTGCTTCAAATGGTTACCTCTGTGGTTTTCCTTTCTAAATCATATAACCCCTGTCTAGTCATGAGTAAAACCTCATACAGATCCCAAAAGAGGAGACTAACAACTAATGGTCAAAAGTGTCAAGGTCATCAAAACCAGAAAATTAAAAGAAATTATCAAAACCAATAGGCTTCCAAGGAAACATGACCATTAAACAATATATAATCCAAGATGAGATCCTGGAAAAGAAAAACGGATACTTGGGGGAAATTAGGACATCTAAAAGATGGACTTTAATTAATAAAAGTATATCAATATTGGTTCACTAACTGTGACAAATGTACCATATAAATGTAAGGGGTTAATAATAGAGAAAAATGGTTATGAGGTATGTGGGAACCTTTTCTACTATACTTTCAATAATTCTACAAGTGTGAAACTGCACTCAAATGTAAAATTTATTTTTAAGAATATATTGGGGTTATTACATACATAATGATAAAAGAGTGGGGAAGGTAGGCTAGCAGGAGGTGCACCTTCTGCAAAAGCAAAGGTATCATTTAGTCTACTGGCCTTCTTTCCCTCCATTTTGCTCTTGAGGTAAAATAGGCCCAGGGTCTTCAGTACCCTACATATTTAAAATTAATTTTATTGGTACATTTTAGATATACATAGTGGTAACATTCATCATAGGGAATTTGTTCCTGTGCAGGATATATCTCGATTCTTCTTTTTTTCCCCTTTTCCCTCCCCTCCCTTTGACCCTTCTTCCCATCCTTATTTACAAAAGGTTGTTTCCATTTTTTCCTTCTATTCTTTTTTCCTTTTCCCTTCTTTCTTTCCCCTTCCCCCTCGGTAGTTCCCCTTCCCATTTGAACATTTTCTATTTCACAATATCTATTATACATTTTGTTCCTTATTTATACTTTTGGTTTCTCACACCAGAGAAATCATATGCTATGAGAACATGTGTGTCCAATTTAATTCACTTAAGAGTATGCATACCCTACTTTTTTGCTCCCTGCTTGCCAATGCAAATATAATTACTGAAAGAACTGGGAAGTTTCTCCATTTTTCTCTATATAAAACTCTATGTTTCATGTTTTTTTTTTCCCTCTCAATTGCCAGCCATATGACCTTGAGCAAGTACTTAAATTCTTTTTATTTTTCTTATTTGTAAGATGAAAAGAACAATTTCTGCTTAATTAGTAGATTCTGTTAAAGGTCAAATGGAAAAATAGATGCGAAAAAACAAGGGGAAGATGTTGTTGTCTCCCCTTACACGATCCAGAAGGCTCTATACACTGTCCTTCCACTTAAACTCCAGTGACATCTTTTTGCTACTCTCCCTAGCTCCAAAGGGCCTGGGACAAAAGCTCATCTTAGATTACTGGGTAAAGGCCCACATCCAGGTGAACAGGTGTGTATCCTCCCTGATCAGTCTCACCGTGGTGCAGCAATGGGTGAAATGGTTGCACATGCAGTAAGGAACAAGGTTGGTCTGACACCTTATTTTTTCACAATTCTGAGCCTGAATTAGTGTTTTGACACAAGCATAGGTCAGAAAACCAACATTGTTCTATATTGACTTCTGCTGCCTTTTGCTGCATCAATTAGTATCTCTAGTGTTCAGTTTCTTACTGTATACAATGTGACTTATATTATGGACTCTATCTACTTCCTATGGAACTCTAAATTTATTATAGAAAATATCACAAACTAAAATTATTCTCTTACACTTGTCTCTGTAATAAGATTGTAAATCCCTTCATCTTGTCAAGCAGTTCTTGTTAACACTCAAAGCAGTAATGCACCCAGACCTAAACAAATAACTGGTATATTTAAGATTGAAATTTCTATAGAACAACTTACACATTCATGACTAAATCTATTTCCTCATCTATCCTGTGTAGTTATTCTGATAGGAATTAATTAATATGTCCACTTTACAACTAAAATTCTAAGAGGAAACCATTCTGGAATTCGGCTCTTATAAATCTGAGCGCCTGTATAAAATGTTCCTTCCCCAGGTGTCATTACAGTTCACTCTTTCATCTCTTTTAAATACTTATTCCAATGTCACTTTTTCTGTGATGATTTCTCTAACCAGTCATTGTAAAATTTTAAGTATTTTTTCCAATTTACAAGCCACCCTTTGCCTTAGCTGTCTTATTTTTTTCCATATCAATTATTAAATTGCAATTTCCTAGTTAACTTGCCTTTGCATTTTATTTATTACCTATTTTCCACCTTTCTGTCCGTACTTAGACACATTATGATGTATAAACATTATCAGGCTATGGATTTTTGTCCATTTTATTCACAAGTATATCTTCAGGACTCAGAAGAGTGGCTGATGTATTAAATGAATGAATGAAACTTATTTCAGATGTAGCACTAGCTGGATGACCTCAGGTAAGACCATTCTACTTGCTCTAAATGTTAGTTTTTTTCTCTTTATAGAGAACTGGGATCTGGCATCTATGTTATATTCAGCTCTACCATTTTATATCATAGAGGTTCTCTGTCCTGAATGAGATTTTTAAATCACGATCTTATGGAATTTGGTTAATGATTGTTGTTTTTTAAATTTTACTCAGATTCTTTCATTAGAGACTAGAAATACTGCTTGAAATTTAGGAAGCTCTTGGATCCATGTTTCAGATGCTCAAACTGAAAACCAGAGAATTTTTATTACATCTTTAAAGAATCAATTGCTTACAAAGTCCCATTTGCAAGGGAAAACATATACAGAATGAAAATAATGATGGTGAAATAATTTTTATCTGTCTATCTATCTATTTATTTATTTATTTTTCCTTATTTTTTATTTAAAAAAACCAATAAAAACAAATAAAATTTCAAAACAAGATAATAGGAGAGTAACAATGGTGAACACATTGTATATTATCTTCAAAGTAGTTACTCAAGTTATGAGATATAGCATGAAAAACTGATCAGAAAATATAAGCACAAACCTTTCTATTCAGTGAACTAAGAGAAATTAGTAGTATAACTATCTCAACTATCATATATATATATATGAATGTATGTATGTATATATATATATATATATATTAATTTTAAAGAGAATAAAACAACAAAACAAAACAGGGTAAAGCCAATCCAAACAAAGCAGTGAAAGTGCTACAGAACTTTAAAGCAGGATAATAGGAAATCAACAATAGCAACCATAATATATCTAGTTATCTTCACAAAAGTTGTTCATTCCATCAGACATAGTAAAATCAAATAAAACAAAACAATAAAACCAATCAAAACAGAACACTGAATAAAACAAAACAATAAATTGGAACAAAAACAAAGCAGTGAGAATAATATTGCATTTCAAAAACAAGACGGAAGGAAATCTCCCATATTTGTGATATTGCATACCGCTATCCTCTAAATGCTCAAACTACTGGCCTTAGGCTGGCAAAGTCAATCAGTGCAAGCATTTAGTTGCTTTTGTATCTCACTTGCTATCAATTCAGCCTGTCCTCCAGACCAGCCATTTGCTTTCAGGGGTGGGTGTGGGGAGGTCTTGATTCTCAGCCCATACACTGGTCAACTCACAGGGAGGGTGATCTGGCCTCTCTCATCCTGGCCCCTGCATGGTTTGTGCGGCTTACCAAAAGAGTAAACTGGCTTCTTGAAGTGCTCTTCCTAGACCCAGCAGGGCTTCTGCCAATTCATGGGAAGGACAAACTCGTATATATATATATTTCCCTTTTTCTTTCCTTCTTTTCTCCTTTCTCTCATCCCAGTTTCTATTTCCTTTTGAACAATTTCTTCCCATTTTGCAATATCTATTATACATTTTGGATCTTATTTATTCTTTCAGCTTCTCATACTAGAGAGACACATGTGAGTCTGATTTTTTCACTTATGAGTAATCTCAAGTTGCATCCATTTACCTATAAAAGTCTCAAGCTTATCCTTCTTTATAGCTGAGTAGTACTCCATTGTATAAAAATACCACATCTTTTTTATCCGTTCTGTGGTTGTTGGGCATTTGGGTTGTTTCCAATATTTAGCTATTATCAATTGTGCTGCTATAAACATGGGTGCACATGTATCACTGAGGTACTATGTTTTTTATTCTTCTGGGAAGATACCCAGAAGGGGAATAGCTGGGTCGAATAGAATCTCTAATTCTAGCTTTTTGAGGAATCTCTACACCGATTGCCACACTAGTTGTGCCAGTCTACACTCCCACCAACAGTTGGGAAGTTTTCCTTTTTCCCTACATCCTAACCTGTATTTGTTTCTGGTTGATTTCTTGATGATAACCATTTTTTCTGAAGTGAGATGTCATCTCAGTGTTGTTTTAATTTGCATTTCTTGAATGATCAATGATGTTGAACATTTTTTCATGTATTTATTTTTCATCTGTATTTCTTCATCTGAGAAGTGGGTATTCATTTTAGTTGACCATCTTTGGACTGGGTCTTTGAATTTGGGGTGCCTGATATTTTTCAATTCTTTACATGTTCCAGATGTTCTTTGTCTGAGGAACACGTGGGCAAAATTTTTTTCCATTCTGTAGGTTGTCTTTTCACTCTTTAGAGATTTCTTTGGATGTGCAAAAGCTTTTTAATAAGATGAGATCACAGTTGTTGATTCTTTTAAGTACTTCCTGTGCAGTTTGGGTTTTGTTGATGAACTCTCTGCCTACACTTATGTCTTCAAGATTTCCACCTACTTTGACTTCCAGTGCATTTAATGTTTCTGTTTTAATATTTAGATCTTTGATCCATTTTGACTATAGTTTAGAGCATAATGATAGACATGGGTCTAGTTTCCAGCATGTGGAAAGTCAGTTTTTCTAACACCACTTATTTAAGAGGCTACCTTTCTTTCAGTTTACATGTTTGGCCCTTTTGTCAAAGATAAGGTGGCTGAATGTGTTGGGGGTTGCATCTGCATCTTTTATTCTGTTCCACTGATCCTTAGGTATGTTTTTTTTTTTTTTTTGCCAATATCATGTTAATTTTATCACAGTAACTCTGTAGTATAAATTCAACTTAGAAATTGTGACGTCCTCTGCCTTGCCTTTGTCGCTGAGAATTGCTGTTGCTAAGCTAGGTCTCTTCTCATTCCAAATGAATTTTAAGAATGTTTTCTCTAATTCTGTGAGGTATGCTAACAGTATTTTGATGGGGATTGCATTAAATCTGTAAAACAATTTTGGGAGTATGACCATTTTCACTAAATTGGTTCTTTATGTCCATGAGCAAGGGATATCTTTCCATTTTCTGATATTCTCTTTCATCTCTTTTTAAAACGGTGCTGTCATTTTCAATGTACAGATCTTTTGCTCCTTTTGTTAGATTGATTTCTAAGTATCTCATTTTGGGGAGGATGCTATCGTGAAGGGTGTGGTTTCTCCAATTTCTTTCTCTGTGAGTTTGTTGCTTGTGTACAGGAATATTATTGAGTTTTGAGTGTTGGCTTTGTATCCAGCTAAACTACTGAATTTGGTCATTAAATCTAAAAATCTTTTGATGGAGTTTTTGGAGTCTTCTGTGCAGAGTCCCAAAGTCATCTGCAAATGACGATAATTTTTGTTTCTTTTTTCTATCCTTATTCCTTTTGTTTCTCTCTTGTCTAATTGTTCTGGTTAATGTTTCTATAACTATAAAGAAAAACAGTGGCGACAGTGGACAACCTTGTCTTGTTCCTGATTTTACAGTGAAAGTTTTCAGTTTTTGACCATTTAGTGTGATGTTAGCTGTTGGTTTGTCATCGATGTTCTTCAGGGATGTCTTCTAAATGTAGGTGGTTCTTTATAGCAAGAACCTACCTTCTCAATTTGTAAAGGATGTAGAGCTACTATTTGGTTCAGCACCTGGTCCTTTGGTACTGGCCTGTGGTGATAATTATTACCCATACAATCACAGTGTTATCACACAAGGAAGAAAAACTGATTATACCATGTATGATGTTCTGGGTAAAAGTACTACAGTTAGTAATGGCAATAGTTTTAAGTACATCTTAGCTGCTGACAAACTATTGTAACTATTAACCTGATACCTTTGACCACAGGAGCAAATTCTAAAGTTTTATAGAAAAATCAAACATATACCATGCACTTGTCTGCAGTAGTACACCCCTTAGTGGAGTGATTTTACCCTGTTCTGTGACCGGGGGTGTTAAGATGGGTAGGAGATAAGATAAAGTGATGAATGAAGTTAAATATAATAGATTCAAGGCTGAAGGTCAAAGAATGATCACCCAAGTTTTGGGAAACTGGAGGACACAGGAGAGAAAGAATGAAAGAGAAAGTGAAAGAGTAATCAGAAAGGGAAGAGACAATGTTTACTCACTCGGAAGTATAAATTCAAGGAGTAGTTGAGGAAAAAGAAAAAGAGGATCAGTAGAAGAAAACAAAAATAAAGATAAGAAAGTCAAACAGTAGGAAAAAAGGAAAAAGAAAGAGAAGAAAAAAGAAAAAAGAAAAAGAAAAGAAAAAAGGAGACCAGAGAAAAAAGGAGAAAAAAAAACACCCCAAAACAAAAATAACCACAAAATACAAAACAAAACAAGATCAAATCCAACCAGACAGGAAAAAGGATAGCCAGTTAGACAAACAAGGGAAAATAAAAGCAGTAAAATACCTCTGATGTTCACAGTTCTGTAATAGTGTCCAAGTCAGATCCCGGAGATGTGCTGTGTCCTCCAGCCAGTTTGCCTTGTGAACTGTGCTGGGTATGGAGCTGACCTTGGCCTTTTGGATGTGGGGGCTGGGACTGGTCTTCTGTTGGTGGAGTTCTCCAGAACCCAGCTGCTGGCTCCTCACTGCTGCTTCAGACACTTCCATATTGCTGTCTCACTGATTACTCCACCTGCCAAAGGCATGTGTGCACCTGCATGCGTGGGGCCCACCTGGCCTGGTTTCTTGGTGGTTGCTGATGGTGGAATAATTTAAACCTTAAGAGATTAATGACAGAGCGTGATAGGATCTGAATGTTTGCTGGACAATTAAAACAGGAATTCTATTCCCCAGATGTCTATCTTTTCACTTGCATTGGCTTAAAAATTTCAATTAATATAAAAATTGTTTGGATTTTCTGTGATGTAATACGAGTCTAACTTTCCATAAATTCTGACCTAACTCATATATGTCTTTCTGTAAGTGTGGACTAAGCCTTTAAGGAAAAGTGTAATGTATAAGAAAATTGTTTCTATATTAAGAATCACAAGGGTATCTAGACTGTAAGCCCCATAGGAGTAGAGACTTGTTTGTTTTGCCTTCGCACCTGTAGTGCCTGGCATAAAGCAGGTGATCAATAAACAATGCTGAAGGAATGAGTGAGAATCCAGGGTAGAGGAGTCAAGACAACTCACATCTTCAAAAGTTCCATCAGTGCTTCTTTTGTAGAGATTTCCTGACCCAAACACAGCTGGAAAAACAAACATACTTTCCAACTATTCACCATTGTACAGTGGTGATTCCAGCACTGTTGTACAGTTCTTCACTGCCTAGTTGTTGTAATGTTTTCCTAAATTTTCAAACATTTTTATTTTTAAATATAATGCACATAATGAAAATGAGCATCAGTTAATAAATTGCTATAAAGCAAACAGCTATATAATCATTACCAAGTCAGCAAATAAAAAAAATTACTATTCTGTAGAAGTCCTTTCCCCTTAAACTTCTTCCCAAACATGAGTTTCTCTCTATCCACTGAAGAGAATAAAAATCATACCTTATTTGATGCCAAATCCTTCTTTTTTGTTACTGTTTTCCATCTAAATATACATTCAAAAACATAACTGTTTTGTTTACAACAAACAGAATCATACTGTTTATAAAATTTTGTGCCTGCCTTCTTTTATTCAACCTATGATTGAATAATTCATCCTTGTTCCTGTAAATGCCTTCAGTGTGCAAATTTTTTGCTGTTTGTTATTCCATTGTATGAAGAGGCCAATCTGAATTACTTTAACATTATTACTACAAGTGGAAGTCAGGTTGAATTTCCCATTATTTTCATGAGTGGAGGAAAATACACATATTATGCAGACATACATGGTATAGATAGATACCATACATGTGTGCTACAGAAAGTTATGCTTTAAGAAACTATGCTCAGTAAACAAACAGTATAATTTGTCATTTATCAGATGACAATTTTATCTATATGTGTTACTTGAAGTCTGTTATTCAGTCTCCTAGTAGGCTAATAAGACTTGTCTGCCCTTCACACTTAAGATTATACAGGCCAAAGAAGTGTAGAGCTGAAGAGTGTGAAGTATGGGCTTCAGAATCGGGCTACTTGGGCTTGATCACTATCTCCTGAATTTTTTGCCCTTTTTTACTCTTTCTGAGATGGATTTCTTCTCTATAAAGTGGATATTTTAATAACATTCAATAGGGTCATTTCAATAATTAAAAAAGGATAACATCTAAAAAAACATTTGATCAATATTGGGTATTTAAAATGTGCCAGGTAAGCCTTTAAAGGCCTCTAACATCTTTTCATGTAATTAATTCATTTACCTTCCCTTGACAGAGATCCACATAGGAAATGTAGGAAAGGTGAAGGTACAAATGACAAATACAATGACAGATCTGGGTTTTTAAGGTCAAAGGGATTCTATTCAAAGTCTCCTGTGTATTTAAAATAGCACAGAATAACCTCTGAAAATGAGCCCTGGAAGGTATTTAGAGACATGCTGTGAGGGCTGCTATTTTTCAATGTCTTTACTTTTCTAACAAGCAACGACTCATTGCATAAATAAAATTGTTTCTTTCTCTAGTCATTTCCTCCGAACAAAAAAACTTCATGCAGGCTAAGTTGTCCTAGACTAAGACCTTCTTTAAAAATTCTTTTTCTGGAAAGTCATACATACAGATGTAAAGAAATATATTAACGAGGAAATGAATCTGAAATGAAAATAAGAAAATATGACAAAAGGTTTTAGTAATAGTAATCATGATTCTTTGTATAATAACACAGGAACTAAAGTTTTGAGATAACCTTGGTTTTATCGCAGTGCCCCCCCTTCCCTTTTCCTTTGTTTAATTAAAGGTCAAAACAGAAGGAGAATTGTGGGCCAGGGAAATGGTGGATCTCAGCAGTAACTAGTGTGATTACACATCCCCAATCTGCCTGAGAGTCTACAGCAGTACTGTCCAATAGGTTAGCCAACTGCCACATGTGCTGCTGAGCACTAGAGAAGTGTCTAGTCTGAACTGAGATGTGCTGTGAATGTACAAAACATACCAGGTTTCAACAACTTAGTACAAAGCAATTGTAGTAAAATAGCTCATTAATGCTTTCTATTGATTACATGTTGAAATGATATTTAGATATATTGAGTTAAAATGCTTTATTAAAATTAAATTCATGTTTCTTCTAAATCTTTAAAATGTGGCTTCTAGAAAATTTAAAGTTGTATATACAACTCATATATTTCTATTAACCACATTGAACTGAAACAACTCTGAGAGTGCACAGGCCATCTCTGGAGATCTGAGGTTAAATTTCACAATTGCCAGGTAGAGTGTGTGTGGGGGTATCAAAACAAATTAAACTGAATTATTAAAATCAAATTCTATTTCTTATATGTCTGAGTTATGGGGCTGATGTTTGTAACTGTTGTACATGCCTGGTTTCATTTAACCATAATTACAGTCATAAAGCATTACCCCTATTTTAAAACTGAAGAAAATAAAAATTTGAATAGTTAGTGGAATAACCCAAAATCATGTAGTCTGTTACTGGGTTAAAACCAAGAAATCTGCCTTGAGTTCATTTTTTCAAAACCCTCCTGATTTCCTAGAGTACATGTCTGCTGTAAATGACTGTAAGATCAGTGCAACTGGCATATTAGATGTACTCTTTCTTCTTCAAAGAACAATTGCAATGTAAACTGTCTGCCATGCTGACTTCCCCAAGATGATTCAATACATATCACCATCTCTGAAATGCAGAATAAAAAGATTCAAATTCTATATCCAAAGAGGTGTCTAGGCACTTACAGTTTTCACACTAGGAGAATAAAATATAATTTATATATAGTAACATCATTGGTAGTTTTATGTTTGTATAGTTCTCCAAAATATCCAAAATACTGTCACATAAATAGTTTAAGGAAAACTGGAGACTAGGAAAACTCAGGTGACTTTCCCCGAGTCTAGCAACTCATAAGGCTTATGAGTCTCAAATTGTAGTCACTGTGCTACATTATATTCTCTAAGAGGCTTTGCACAAAATTACCCAATGAAGGCAAGGCTATGAGAGACAGACAGACACACACACACACACACACACACACACACACACACAGAGAGAGAGACAGGGAGAGACAGAGAGAGAAATCTAAGGCACTGACTGGATTGGGAGAGGAGACATCATGGAGAAAAACAGAGGTATCAGAACTTGGTGCCTGATAAAATGCTTGTGATAATTAATTTTGTGTCAACTTGACTGGGCTATGGAGTATCTAGATATTTGGATAAATATTACTTCTTAGTGGGTCTGTGAAAGTGTTGTTGAATGAGATTAGCATTTGAATTGGTAGGCTGAATAAAGGAGCTCACCCTCCCTAAGGTGAGTGAACATCATAAAATCTTCCCGGGGACCAAATAGAACAAGACAGTGCATGAAGTCCCTCTCTATGTCTGCCTGTCATCAATCTGGAACTTCAGTCTCCTATACTCAAGCTAAAACTTGTGCCATCAGCATCCCTATGTTTCAGGCCCTTGAACTTGGATTAGAACTATACCACTTGTTCTCTGGAGATTCCTAACTAAAACAATACTGGAGCAAAAGGAGAGTATGACAGCAATGATGACTACCAACCTTATGTTTTGCACCTAGACATGTTGTGGGAGATTAGTCATTGACCAATATTATTACTGCAAAGATCAAAACAAAATAAAACATGAATTTCTATTTTCAGATGATCAAAGTTTTCTGTTCCCACTTTTTTTAACCAAGTGCAAATTTCTTAAAGATACATATATATATGGACTTAATTTTGATATAAATAGCATATTACTCATACCATTTGAAAACAGAATAAAAAAGCATTGCAAAACCCTGGAAAGGCCGATATTAGTAAGGGTGAGAGTGTAAGTTTGGGCAAAGAGAGGACATTACACAGATTTTATTGTTTCTCAATTATACTGAGACTCCAGGGAACTTTAGATAGAATTGTGATGACTAGGGCTTTACTTTAACTTCCTGCCTCCAAATTCTATTTTTTAATTGTGCACACACACACACTGCAGGCAGAGTGTGCTACTCATACTGCTAAAATGAACTTGGTCAGATCTTCAGTTTCTACAAGTCATTTTTGGATTTATCTTTTCTCCCTTTTTCTTCTGCTAATGGTTTCCATTGTTACCTTCCTTTTGAAGATTTCTCTGTTTGCAAGAAACTCCAACAAAAGTCACAAGGAAATGAAATATTCAAAAGGCACATCAGCTGATTTTTAAAAAGACTTCTGAGAAAGCAAATCCATGGCAGCCATACAAAATTCCAAGCATTCCAATGACTCAGAAATATTTTTACCACATGACCCACACAATATTCACCAGCTCTTCCTGTCTTAAAATTGTCTGGTGGGATGGACTTTGTGCAAGTAAATGTACCGTAGTTGGAAAAATACATACACAGTTAAGAAACTCAATTGCAGTATAATATGTCTTAATTTCTAACTAGGAGTTACATCGCTGAGCTTCTGGAGATGGTGCACAAAGTGAGAAGGGGTGGGTGCTGCTAATTTTTAATACATGTGAAACTGACCTTCAAGCAAAATCTTGTACCAAAGTCTTATAGTATAAATTCAGTACAAATTGAAACTGTAATATACCTCCTCTTCAATTTTTTTGTCCCTTGTAGCATTTGAAACAAATTAATGGGACCAATAGGCTTCCATTGAGAAAGTTTGAAAACCGTTCATTCAAACAACATACACATTACATAACAGCCTCATCCAGGGATTGTTATGGGTTAGATCTAAAATGTCTACCAAAAGTCTCATGTGTTCAGAAGTGGAGCTTGTGTGAGGTGACGATCATGCTTGGACCAATAGACTCTAAACACAGAAAGCAGGAAACCAATCTAAGTGGATCATCAGTAGATTCATCCCTTGATGAGTTCATAGCTAAATATACCATTAGGAGCTGGGTTCTGGCTGGAAGATGTGTCACTTGAGGTGTACTTTTGGTGGGTATGTCCTTATCCCAAGCCTCTTCTTTTTTCTCTGCCTCTTGGATGCCATGAGATGAACAGTTTTCCTCCACATGCCCCTGGAATGTTTTTTTCTTGGAGTCAACCAACTATAGACCGGATCCCCTGAGCCATGAGCTGAAGTAAATCTCTCCCTTATTTAGTGGGTATCAGACAGGTATTGTAACCCACCAATGGGAACAATGACTATTATAGGCATAATACTAGTTGATATTTTTAAGTGCTTTTATTTTGGGTATGGTGCTAAGTACAAACACTTTCATTCGCTAAATACTCTATTAGTAATATGTGGGGAAGAAAATAATTTTATAAATACTTCCAAAGTTGTTAAATAAAATCTTTTTTAAAATTGTTGCTTAAGACATATAATTATGTTTTCTATGGATTAGCATCTTATGAGAAAGTTATCTAGACATATTCATTTCAGGCAATATGACAGACATACATCCTGAAGTGCTCATGATGTAGAGTATAGGAACACATACACACACGCACACACACAAAGACAGACATGCACACACACAGACTTTTAAATCAGTGGAAGAATACAAAAACTTCTGAGGCTAATAGCAAAATAAGACAAAGTTTTGAAGAAAATGACTACTAAAACTGCCACATGTCTTGAGTGCATGTATAGAATTCTGTGGCCAAGAAGTTCACACATGGAAAGTAAGGGCTTGCTCTTGGGGTTATACAGAATAAATGTTCACAGAGTCTTACCCACATAAATGCAGGTAAACCAGTTGTTAAGCTTTGCAAACTAATCAGCTTTATGTTGATGGCTTTTAATATGTCATGGCTGGAAGAATTTACATCATAGAAATCTGATAGACTAAAAATCAGGGTCCTTTTTATTTGCACATGGTCACTGCTAAATATTTAATAGTACATTGATGAGTGCTTTCATAATAAGCATGGGTTAAAGCAAATGAAAATACAAAGAGGCAAGTAGCAAAGAAAATGCCTGGCTTATTGTAAGTTCTAGTTCTAAAGTTTAAAGAAATCACAACAAAAACATCTTCTCCTGAGATTTTAAGAATACCTGTGGCCCTCAACATTGTTTATTTGTGAATACACTGAAATTGCATGTTTTAAAATGTAGTTTCTAATGCAAAAAAAAAGAAAAGAAAAGAAAAGAAAAAGCTAAAAATTTGAGTTAAATTTTAGGTGAAAAATCTAGAGCTGGGTCAGATAAGGTATAAAATGAACCTAAAAGATCATATTGTGCCACAAAGAAAGGAAATGATCAAAGAGTAATGAAGACAGTTAGAAAAAGACTCCTAACCAAATCTAGAACAATTCTTGTCAAACAAATATCATGGGACATTACTCAGTGACATAAATGAACAAACTGTTAATGCTCCCAACAGTGTGGGCAAATCTCAAATATATCATGCTAAATGAACAAGTGGGGACATGAAGACTGCATCCCATATAATTCCTTTTATATAAAACATTACAAAATAGAAAACTGCAGAGACAGAAACATATCTGTTGTTTCCAGGATTTGGTGTTTAAGGGCAGTGGATTGACTAAAAGAGTACCACAGAACTTCTCAGAGTGATAGAGTTGTTATCTATTAAATTTATGGTGAAAGTTGATGAAAAGAGGAAAATAAAGGAAAGCAGTTTTCATTCTTCTAACATCAAACAAAATAGACTTTAAGGCAAAAAGCACTATAGGACAGATAAAGGGACATTTCATTAAGATGAAGGAATCAATCTGACAGGAAAATACTAGATTTCTAAGGTGTGCCCTAAATAATACCCCTTCACTGTGTGTATGAAGCAAAAATTCTGAGAAATAAGAAGAAAAATAGATAATTCCACAATTAAAGTGAAAATCATTAATTTCTTTCCTGGCAGATATTAGAACAACAACTCTTTCATGCAAAAATCAGTAAATAATTATAGCAAATGAAATCTTAGTGACACAGAATAATACACGCACTCACTGCATAGTCCATATTTTCAGGCGCATATAAAAAATTAATCAAATTATTCATATTCCAGGTCAAAGACCATTTCCCACAAATTTTAGATAATTGAAATTATTCACAGTATGTTCATTAAACACAATGAAAATAGACTGGAAAACATGTCAAGAAAAGTTACCTAGAAAATTTCCACTACTTAATGACATAATAAATGATATATCTGGTCTTTTTCCTATTCCTGTTCCTGGCACAGAGCTTCAGAACTGTTGGCATCTCATGAGAGAGAGATTATTCACAGAATGCCAGTCTGATGATATGTCACTAGCATACCTGAGTTTATGTTAGTGAGCTGACTCATGAGGCACCTTTACATAGTGTTCAGAAAGGAGCTGGTCATGTCAAAAAAAAAAAAAACCCAAAATAGAAAAACAAAACAAAAAATCCCCCACAAGCTCCTAATGAGAGAGACAGGATTTTAAACCTTATCCCTTAATATCTAGGAAAGTTGTACAATTACTATACATAGCCAGTTATTTAACCTACTGTAACTATGTAATAAAACATTGACAAAAATTCTGAACACAGAGGCTTGAGAGAGCTTCCTGGGTAGAGAATAGTGATGTACTGTCAGAATGTTCTATCTGACTCCATGAGAACAGAAGCTCCATGTTTAGGACTCTTCCAGCCTATGCATAGCTTCATCTGGCTGTTTATTTGGATCCTTTAAAATAAAATGCTAATTATTAAATATAGTGCTCTCATGAGTCCTGTGAGTCACTCCAGCAAGTTAAAGAGGGATGGGAAGTCCTGACCTGTGGTTAACCTAGCAGGAGTGTGTGTGTGTGTGTGTGTGGGGGGGTTGGTGGCTGGAGGACCCTGGCAATTGTGGCCAGCATTTGAAGTTGAGGCAGTCATGCAGGACTGAACCCCTTAAACTGGGGGTTTTGTGCTAACTCTATGTAGCATCAGAGCTAGAATTGGATTGCAGGTCATCTAGTTAGTGTCAGAGAATTAATGTCAGAAAGCCATTGCAAATTAACAAATAAATCTCTCAATGAATTTAACAGATACCACAAAGAGACATTGGGAAACATTTTGAAATAAATTATAATAAATATACCACATATCAAAACTAACGAGAGGCATAGTGGGAAATTAGTAGGCATAAATTTGCATATTTTTTGAAAGAAAAGCTGAAAGCTCCTTATCTAAATTTCCATCTATGTAGTAGAAAAAGAATAGCAAATACAAACTAAAAATGCAGAGGAAGCAGTAAAGATAAGAAGGAAAACTCAAAGAAATGGAAAACAAACTGTAGAGAAAAAAATCAAAGCTAAAAGTTTGTTTTTTGAAAAAGATTAGTACAATTAATTAAATCTTAAGTGATCAAAAATGTAAGAAAGTACAAATTAAGAAAAAATAAAAATAACATATCTCTCTGGTTTCTACAGGAATAAAATTTAAAAACAGGTTTTTTGTACATTACACCAAAGGATTAGACCATTTCAATGAAATAGGCAAATTCCTAGAAAAATACTACTTACCAAAACCCTCACAAGAAGAACCAGAAAATCAGAAAAATTAGTACCTATTAAAGAAACTGAATATACAGTTTAAAAACCTTCTTACATAGAGAACTCAAGGTTCATATCACTTTATCATTCAGTTCTTCTAAACATTTCAAAAACAATACATTAATTTCTCAAAAAACTGCTTCCAGAAAACAGGAAAAAAAGGAATGCTTCTCAACAATTTTACAAGGTCAAAATAACCTTGATGTTGAAATCTGACAAAAACATTGAAAACACGAAAATTGTGCACTGACCTCTTTCATAAATCTATATGAGAAAATCTTATCTGAAAATTTAGCAAACGAATCCAATGATACAAAACTTAAATGATGCTTGTCATGTTCAAAGTGTTTCAGACATCTCAAAGTATTATTTGCATTCATTATTGAAAGTAATCAGATATGCCACTAGATATTATTTAGTGTACTAATAAAGAAGCATGTACATTTGTATGTCAGTTTTGTTCCTTATAATTGATAACTCTATTTTGATGCGTTCATCTCCATTTTTTAAAAATTCATTTTTATTTATATATACTCTGGTTTGTATACTTGGACATGCAAGTTCAAGAATAGCCCATTAGCTTCACTAGACTGCCAGTGATGATGACACAAAACTAAGATGCTCTTGCTTTAGAATGACGCTAACTGACAGGTTGCACTCACAAAGCTCAGAGTGTACAAGTAGATATCTTGACCCTATTATTAAAAATGAGCAGTTAAGAAAGCGTCTCACAGGAAATATAGAGAATAAACATATAGATGGCAGAAGGCCCACCAAGTTAGAGGTAGCAGAGATTATGTAGGGAAAAAACATTAAAAATAAAAACATCACTAATACTCTGATTCAGATAAAAATTTACCTCCATAATATGCAACTTTATACTCAGAAATTAAGAGAAACAATAAAATGGAAAAGTGAAAGACAAAGTTGAAGGATTCTAACAGAAAATAGAATTGTAGGCATTTGTGTGAATTCATTAATCTTAATACAGAACAGATGGCTACACACAGAAATAATTATAGGTATACTTTTATAGTACATGATCTAGTATAAACTTATATATTTCCTTTCTGTGTCATCTGAAAGGTCCGGAAACTATGACACCCTAGTAGCAACAGGTCCACACAGTGTCCAGATCATGATTTCTAATACCACTTTCCAATTTGGGCCCATAAATACCCAGAACTCCTTCTAGAAATGCTGACTCCACAACAAATAGAGCTATATCAAATTTAAGAATGGCACAGCAAAGAGAACAATTAACAGAGAAAATCTTTGTAGCTACTCTTCCAATAAGGAGTAATATCTAGGATATATGAAAAACTAAAATAACACCAAAAAGTCAAATAACCCAATAAATAAATGAACAAATGGATTAAAGCAAATAAAAACACAAATGACCAATCGATATACAAAGGTTCTACATAGTCATTAGATAAATGCAAAGCAAAACTACATTGAGATTCTATCTCATCCTGGTTAGAATGGCTATTATCAAGAATTCAAAAATAATGATGGCTGGCAAATATGCCGGGTGGGGGGGTGAGGGGGATGGGGAGAAAAGCTTCTGCACTATTGGTAAGGATGTAAACTAGTACAACACCCAAGGCCTCCCAATTCTCCAAAGGCAGATCTAGGGGGCACACATGGAGAGGAAAACAAACACCGGGTAGTGGAGTTCTACAAATTGATTAAAGAATAGTTAAAGAAACTTGGTGAGTTCAAAGAGGACATGATGCAAATGTTGATGGAAATACTACACAAAATGGTCAGTGTGGTTGCAAGTGTGGTTGCAAGTATGTGAGTGTGTCTCTCAAAATCCTGGACCTCCATGTAAGTTGGAAATGGGGAGCACTGAGAACCAGCATGGGGAACTAGAGGAGGAATCACATCAGAGGTGCTCAGAGAAGATTCACTGAAGCCTTGATGACAGAGTCCAAATCACCTAAGTAACTGAAGAAGTAGATATTTACCTCTGGACAAATAAAGCTGAAAATACATTGCAGGAAGGCAGTATCTTAATACAAAGATCTTCATATCTATTACGGGCTGTCTTTATCTTATTTGACCTCAATCCTCAGCAAGATAAAAAAAAGTAGAAAGAACTCCCCCACCCAATACACACACAAATACACACACACACATATGAACATAGAGGGAAACAGAGCCACTGGCAAAAGAAGAAAAGAAAAAAAGCCAGAACACTCAAAGATCAGTGGAACAGAGTAAAAGATGCAGAAACAACTCCAATCACATTCACCTACCTTATCTTTGACCAAGGGACCAAGCACCTTCACTGGAAGAAAGATAACCTCTTTATTAAATACATGGAAAAATCAGTTTCCCACATGCTGAAGATTAAACCTAGACCTATATCTTTCATCATGTACTAAACTAAAACTAAAATGTTTTAAAGGCCTAAACATCAAAACAGTGAATCTACTGGAAGATAAAGTAGGTAAAATACCTAAAGTCATAGGTGTAGGCAATGTCTCTGAACACAACTCCAATTACACAAAAAAAGCACACCAAGAATCAACAAAATGCTCTGGGTATGATGGCACAGGCCTGTAATCCTAGCACTCAGGAAGCTGAGAAAGGGAGATTGCCATGAGTTTGAGGCCATTCTGGGATACACAGTGAGCTCAAGTTCAGCCTGAAATGCATAGTGAGATCCTGACTCAAAACAAAAACAAAAACAAGGAAAGTGTGCTATACCTGTATTAGGGAATGGTACATAAAAGTGTAAGTTCCAGTTGAAGAAAGAGGAGAGTATCAAACAATGAAGCTCCTCAGGAGATGAAATATTGAGTATTAGCCTCTTCCTTAGCTCATATATATTGGATGGTAGGTAGTGGATGTCTTCAGAAACATGAGTATTCAAAATAGTATTTGGTATAGACACAGGATCCTCTTGTCCCATCAGGTCAAGAAACCCACTCTATGAGAAAAAAAAGTGTAGTGGTGGAAGTGTGATCATGGAATCTAATACTCATCTCGCATCTGTGTCAGCTGGAAGCAGTTAACTGAGCATAAGGCTGTGCTACTGAAGTTATAGCTGTGGCTCCAACTGGGAGATGATATTCTGCAAAAACAGGCACTATCATTCAAGATATTCTCCAGATTAAAACCCTATATGTGCCACTGCATTCTCAAGGCATAGAATAAATGTGTGAAAGTATCAGTGGTTACATTTACCATCAATTCTGTGACCCACCAGGGCATTTTATGCAGCTGTAAGGGCAAGGTAAAGAACTTAGCTTTGAGTTATGTCAGTCAAAAGATGCTGTCTTGCCCAAGCACGTTCCTCCTCCTGCGTGCAGCCCTACCACAAACACTGGCTGTGCAGTACTTGGTGGAGTACAAAGGCAGACCCCCTTACTGCAACTCAAAAGGACCACTTATTCCTGAAGAGGTCTTGATTGTGACCTCATCACAGTTCAATTTCCCTCTCTGATTAATTCTGCTGATTTTAGTCCTATATTTTTCCAGGGAAGCCCTTTACTGAACTTCCAATACTCAAATCTTTGAAAGAATGCAAATGTCACAGTGTTCAGTTGTTTAATAGAGCCGAGATGTTCAAATGTGCAATATGAAACCAAAATATCTACATTAGTCAGTCTTCCTTACTGACATAACTTAGATATGGCAATGGAAATCTGAGTGAGCATTCATTACATCTTCCATTCATTCAAAACATTTCTTTGTCATCTGTGATGTATAGGACGTGGGAATGTAGAGACGACTGAAATACAGTCTTTGCCCATAAGAAGACAACAATGAAGAAACAGAAGTATATTTGGAAACTTAAGTATGTAAAAATAGGCTAAATGCTGAACAATTTAGAGAACTTATATATGATTATTTAGATCACATTATGTCACCTCTTTCCTAGTCCCTTTTTATCGCTGAGACACAATACCCAACACTTGCAACCTGAGAAAGAGAGGGAAAAGGACAGGTACAGGAGAAGGAGAAGAGGGACAGGGACTGGGGCTCGTGGTTCAGTCTATAATCAGGATGGCTGAGGCATGGCAGGTAGGAAGCAGACAAAGGGGAAGAGTGGATCCAGGGAGGGAGAGAAACCCTGTCAAGTCACGCCTCCACTGACTTGCTCCTTCCAGTCAGACCCTGCCTCCTAACACCAAATCAGCTGCAGTTCCTCCATAATCTAGTCACCTTCCAGAAGTTCATCCTCTGAGTGCATCAGACTTTGAGGGGACATCCAGATATAAACCATAACAACTTCCATTTGGATAGATTTCCTGTTTTGGTGCAGAAGGTGACAAGTAGATGCAATGTGGAAAGCAATTATAATTTGGTTAGCTGAGGAAAATGGAAGACCTCAAGCAGAAGGAAATTAATAAATACAGATACTGAAAGTCTTGTGATGCAGGATTTACCTAATTGAGTTTGGCTGGATTCTGGTCACTTGGTCAGAAGGTAATAGACAACCTGGAAAGAGAACTTGGAACTGGATTAAAAAGAACTTTTGCTGCCAGCTTAAGAATATTGAATTGTATTGAACAAGTAATAGATAATCAAGGAAAAGTTGAATAAATGAGTAATGTTCTCAGGTCTATTCTTTGGGAAGATAAGTCAATGGCCTGCAGTCAAAAGTATCAATTCAATTCCAATTTCTTCTGCCTGTGTGCCATTGAATTAATCTTTAACCTCTCTGTGCATTACATTCCTCATCTGGAAATAAAGTGGAAGTTCAATGACTTTTCTTAAACAAAGCCAAGATTAAGCTGTTATATACACACTGAGAACATATTGTCTGGTTATTGACAGGTTTTCTGCCTTGATGGATTCAAACTATGATGTGAATGATCCATTTAGTCACTCAACCTGAGAGCTCAGCTAACATATTGAGTGGTTCTACTCTAAAATGGAACTCTAAATCCTATACATGTGTATGTGTTCATGCATGTGTGTGTTGGTGGAGCTGGGTAGAGACTGTGGAGGTAAGAGTTGTTCTAATGTTTCCCAACAATAACTGTCATATATTACAACAAATGCACTGTGTTCCATATGCAGTGTTAAGTACTTAAACATTTTGTCCCATTTAGTCAACACCATAGTCTTGTAAGAAATGAAGGGAACATCACACCACTTGTCCACACATCTGCTATAAAGATGTTACTAGAGAAAAGCTTTATGACTCTATGACAGAGGTATTTGCCCCCTGTATAGTGATTGGAAGATTTTTATTTTAATCAGCTAACTCAGAGTCAGCAGATGCTGGGCCTGCATGCAGTTCACTGATGTGGGAAAAGGGGCAGAGTTCAATCCCAAGCTGACATCCTCCTCATTTTAAAATGATGAGATGTGTTTTTGGATTTTAGCCTGGGAAAAGAAGATGACTCAACTATCTGAATAGCAGATATTTCAACTGTACATTGGTCACTGATTCTGGAGGAAATACATTCTTCAATATTATTTTTTAAAATCTCTGATATGTATCTTGAACAAGAGAAAATCCCATAATATTTCTTTATGATAGAATTTAGTAAGCCCATTCTCCATCCCACCAGAAGAAGACAGGGTTCGTGCAAACCCTTCAGTCTATGCGAGCCTCCATTTTTCTCACCTGTAAGAGAATAATAAACTTTAACTTGCAGGATGATTGTGAATAGTAGAGGCATTGTGCACAAGGCACTTAATACAGTCCCTGCCTTGTAGTACTTCTTTCTGTAAGTTTCTATGTAACAGATTGGTATAATTTTGAGCATGTAGGACAACCTGTCCTTATACTACAACACTTTCAAATTGTTTGGTTTTTTTTTTTTTGCGGGGCGGGGAGGACTCACAAAATTTTAGTGATGAAAGCTTAAAATACATATTCAGGCTAAAGTATTGTGATTTACAAGGATTTTGTGATACAAACTCTATCTCACATGCTGTTTAGCACTCTTACTTGTTCCCATCTGCAAACTGAATTTAGCTATTTGTGTCTCTCCTACACATGATGTTCCCTCATAATACTGAATTGAATCTTTGTTCTTTCTCTGCCTAATTCCTATGCAGACATTGTATCCTCTATAAAGTGTGTGTGCATATATACTCTAATAATATGCTTTATATTTTACTGTGATTATATAAATATATGAACATATATAATCCCAATAGGATGTCTATATTTATCTTCCAATATCTATATATGTAAATCTAAATCGAGATCTATAGATTTATTATGGGAATTGATTCAAACGATTATGAAGGCCAAAAAGTCTGCAAGGTTAATAATCAGGAAAGCTCATAGTGCAATTCAGTCTTAGTCTGAAGACCTGTGGACAGGGACAGAAGTTGGCTGGGGTGGGGGTTGATGGTGTGGGTCCTGGATACGTAAGGCTCAAGAACCAGGAGCTTCAGTGTCCAAGGAAAGGAGAAAAGGGATATCCCAGCTTTAGAACGGAGATAAATTTTTCCTTTCCTCAGTCTTTTTTATTCTATTGCAGCTGTCAGTGGAAAGGGTGGTACCTGCCGTTCATACTCGGGAGGTGGTTTTCCTTACATAGTCTACCAATTCAAATGCTAATCTCCTTCAGCAACATGCTCACAGACACATCTAGGAACAATATTTTACCAGCTAGCTGAGCATCCTTTAGGCCAGTCATCATGACATGTAACGTTAACCATCATGCTTTTTTTTTTTTTTTTTTTAGTCCTACTCTGGATCCCTAGCTAAATTTGGCATTTTTTTCTCCACCTGTGTTTCTGCAGTACTCCATGCCTACCTTCATTATATGAAGTAGCACATTGAATTGTCACAGATGGTTTCCTTAATTGTTTCTCCCTCTACACAAAAATGCCATATGTTTATCCTATATCTACCTTTTAAGATACAAGTTCAAACATTCATATAATAATCTGGAAGTTCAAAATCATCTTTATCCAAGTTCTAAGGGAGTATCTCCTATATTTAATATAAGGATTTCATTAAAATTGAATTTATTCATAGCCACCTTATTTTTTTTCTAACTTGTTAAATTTTATTTTTCACTTCTCTGCTAGGCCTTAGGAGTTCTCATCTTTTATTTGATCTTTTTTTTCCTTTAGAATCTGAGACAAAATTTTTACATTTTCATTACCACAATGTATAACGGAATGAAAACCAAGTCTTTACCAGCTTACATTTATGAGAATTTGAACTATTTTAAAATGCAAGCTGAAAAATTCATACATAATACGAACATTTATTAAGTAAAATCCACTTGGTTATTTCAGGCATGTAAATCACTCAGAATTATTTTCTGTTAGAGGTTGAAAGTCTGATAAATGCTGTGAATAGTTTTTGGACAGTGTATATTTTAAAGACCATGTTTAAAATATTGTGATTCTTTTTCCCCTTTACTAACATTTTTGCCCTTTTATTGAGTCTATCTTGTTTCATTAACATGAGATTTTTGTAGGAGAGATTTTCTTTTTTTTTTTTTTTTTTTTTTTTTGCGCCACCGGGGATTGAACTCACAACCTCACGCCTGCCAGGGCAGGCGCTTAAGGCACTGAGCCAAACTCCCGGCCCTGGTTTTTTGAGGCAGGGTCGCACTATGTAGCTCAGGCCGGCCTTGCGCTCGCGTTGTAGCCCAAGCCGGCCTCGAACCCACAACGCTCCGCCTACCTCAGCCTCCCGAGTGCTGGGATTAAAGGC
>RJWM01006165.1:0-23655 GCA_004363535.1 Dasyprocta punctata | reverse complement strand
GGCCACCACGCCCGGCTTAGGAGAGATTTTCTAAAAGGAGATTGTTTCTGTACTGTATCAATGTATGTGCTGTTATTGTGATAATTCAAAATCATATCATGGCAAAATTTAAAATTTACTTGGATTTAAATTTAACACCTTCCTAAAATGTGACTCCTTTTCATGGTATCTGTTTGCTTTGGCTACTGGTTCCTCTTTACTGGCTCTTGGAAGTTAGATTTGATATAATTTCATGCACATGGTTTGAAACCACTAAGGCTAAACAGCAATGGTTCTGCATGACTTGACCTCCTCTCTCCCTGACTCCAGATATAAAAAGATCTCATGGTAAAAGTACAGTATGTTAGTCTAAGAGTCAAAAAGAACATGTTTCTGGCACTATCTAGTTTTTCTTACCTTGAGGAAATCTGTAAGTCTTCTAAGTGATTGTAACACCCACAAAAGGTAAAAGCACATTTGCTTAAGGGAGTTTAGAAGATTTTAGTGGTCATGGTAGTTGACTCCCCAGGAGCATTCCATCCTTGATGATTAATCTAAGACAGTGGTTTCAAGTTTGACCATTCATTAGAATTATCTGGGAAAGCTGTTGAACTCTGGATGCCCTGGCCACATTCCAAACTAATTAAATCACAAACTCTGGAAGTTGTACATTAATATTCATAGTCTTAAAATTCTCCCAGGTAACTCCAATCTACAATTGAGGCTGAAAACCGGTAGTCTTGGGTACCATGATCTCTGCCAGTAAATATTTAATTAATGACAATATGATTTTTTCTGGCCAAGAAAATTCAAAGCGAATGTTTTAGGCTAGTGTTGGAAAGATTTTTTTCCCCAAAAAGAAACAAGAGATAAAGAGAGTTACTAAACTTCCAAAGTTGCAAACACCCTATAGCAACAGAGCTGCCAAATCAGAGGAATGTGAATTCAAAACATGTAGCATACCTAGCCTCTAATCTCCTATTTATTTGAGATGGTAAATAACCTTAACATATGGACAAGACTCACAGTTTTTCTGCTATCAGAAACTGAAGTATCTTAAGTGACTTACTCTTAAATGAGCAGCATCAGTTTTATTCCTGGCAGTTGTAACTTTAAATTGGTGTTCCCAAGCCAAGCCTGGCTATGTGTTAGAATGAGGAAAACTTGGGAGAGCTTAGAAAAAATACTGACTCTTGAAACCTGCTCTAGACTTACTGAATCATAATCTCTGGAAGCGGAGCCTAAGAATCTCTATTTTATTTATTTTTTTCAAAGATAAAAAGAAAGAAAAAAGAAGGAGGAGAGGAAGAAGAACAAGAAGAAGAAGAGGAGGAGGAGGAGGAGGAGAAGGAGGAAGAGGAAAAAGTACAACAAAATTTCAAAACATCAATCAGGGAACAGCAATGGTACATACGTTGTGCATTGTCATCCCTAAATCATTCACCCAGAGCACAAGACATCTTCATTCAATTGTCCAAACAATATTAGCACAAATCTTTCTCTTCAGTGAACTCTGAGAAATCAGTAGTATAACCATCTTAACTATTTTATACACATATACATACACATATACTTATGTTTTTCTTTCAGCTTGTCACACTAATGAAACAATATGATGTTTACATGTGTGTCTCATTTGTATCACTAATGAGTATGTTCTCAAGCTGCATCCATTTACCTATTAAAGTGTCCAGTTTATCCTTCTTTATGGCTACATAGTACTCCATTGGATAAAAATACCACATATTTTTTTTATCCGTTCCTCAGTCAATGGGCATCTAAGTTATTTGCATGGTCAACTGTGCTGATAAAAACATGGGTGGACATATATCACTGTGGTATGATGCTTTTAATTCTTTGGGGAAGATACCCAAAAGGGGAATAACTGGTTTGAACAGGGCCTCTAATCCTAGTTTTATGAGGAATCTTCACACTGATTTCCATAGTGGTTGCACCAATCTGCATTCCTGCCACTGGAGAAGGGTTCCTTTTTCCCCACAGCCCCTCCAGCATTTGTTATTGCTTGATTTCTTGATAATTGCCATTCTTTCCAGGGTGAGGTGAAATCTCAGTATTGTTTTAATTTGCATCTCTTAAATGACCAGTGATGCTGAACATTTTTTCATGTATTTATTTGCTGTTTGTATTTCTTCATCCGAGAAGTGTGTATTTATCTCAGCTGCCCATTTTTGGATTGGGTATTTTAATCTGGGAGGACTGATTTTTTTTTTTGAGTTCTTTATATGTTCTCGATAGCAATCCTTTGTCTGAGGAACAGCTGGCAAACATTTTCTCCCATGTTGTGGGTTGTCTCTTCACTCTGTCAGTGGTTTCTCTTGCTGTCCAAAGCTTTTCAGTAGGGTGGGATAAAAATCTTTGTTTTAACAAAATTCACCAGAAAATTTCTATACAGCTATCTGTATACTGGGTTTGAGAATAACTATCTTTCAAAAAAGACAAATAAAATAGAAAATAGTCATTGCATTATGCCCTATAAAATGGGAAGAACTTTAAATATTGTCTAGTATAATTTTAGAACTTCACAGATATAAAAATTGACATCCAGATAAATGAAGTTGTGTGCTTAAAGAAAACATTTAATTCTCAACGTCAATTAGCAGTGTGTGTATACTTTTATATTTCATCAGTCTACAATTGGATGTCCTTTTCATTCTGTTTTACCAGGCTGAGAAACGGGCTGATGATCTGTAGATCCTATTTATTAAATGAACCAGTGTGAAACTTGCTGGACTGCATACTAAAAGATATGTTAATTTATTATTTGACTAATAAAGAACTGATACCAGAGGCTTGTTTTATGTACTGCTTTCTGTTTAAAACTGTGATGAATTAGTTCCAGTAGAATTTCTTTTCCCTTTACTCTGCTGAGTAGAATGTCATTGGAAACCAGTGGTCAAAGGGAAAATTGCCAGTAGTTCAGACTATATTTCCTAACAATTTTGTTTGATTATCTTGTGTCTACTTTGCTTTTAGATTTTCCTCTAGATATATTTTCTCTGCCTTAAGGGTTTTTAGCATTCTGCTGAGACCATTTTAGATAAATGGAGCATATGAAAATTTGTATTTGGGTTTGCAATTCTTATCCTACATACCAACTTCTGTGGAATGTCCTTTTTTATTATACCACCAGTGAGGAAAAATTTTCACTTATCTAGACCAAGACCTGAAGAATAGTAAATAAATTTTTATTTTCCCTTCCATTGGAAAGGAGATAAAAAAGAGAATGCCTTCTATTAGGTTCATGTCTATCATTAAATTTTAAGTGGCTACTCTCAGATAAAGTTCAGCATGTTGTTTCTGAGAAACAGTAATATTTACTCTTTCCACATTGACTATAAGTTTGACATTGTCAGGGTGGAATTGTGGATCATCACACAATCCTGTTTTTATTGATTATTTTTAATACTGCTAATTACGTAGGTACATATTTATTTATTTGTTTGTTTTTTTTAAACAGAGTCTTGCTATGTAGTTCACTATGTCTAACTCACTATGTAGCCCAGGCTGGCCTCAAACTTGCAGCAATCTTCCAGCCCCAGTTACATACATGCACCACTATGTTGGACTCAGTCCTATTATTTATTCATTTCCTACCAGCTCAGAATCAGGAGATTAAGTGCATGGGAGTTTTATACCCTTTATGCTTATGTGACCTTGGAAAATGATGCATAGTGGTTTGGGGCTGTATACATGGAGGACCTATGCTCTCTTGTGTCTGATGGATAAAATAATGTTTGTAAAGAAACAAATTCCAAAATACCAGTACTATCAGGTTCTGTTTTCCAGTTTCCAAGATTTTTTTCTTCTACCCACCTCAGATCAAATACCTCAGGAAATTTAATGCACTGAAACTCAATTTACGGGCCCTAAAAAAAGAGAAAAACAGACAGAAGCCAGGGTGGGGGGAAACTCATTCTTTTCCATTGCCATAAATACTATGGAACTGTTATGCAAGGAGATTTGATAGGACAGAATGAGAATGTGTGTGAAATGTTCAAATGGATTTTGTACATGCAGAAGGTGTGTTAAAATGCCATACTGATACAGTAATATCTTGCATTAAAAACAGCTTAACCTCTATGATAGCAAAGGAGTTAAGGCTAAATTAATCTTTCCCAAAGTTACTTTGTAGGACAATAATTATGGAGGATTTAAAAAATACATGAAAAAACAAGTAAGCAATAGTTTTAGGGAAATTAGGTTCGACAGGACCTCTTGAAGCAATGTCTTGCTGGAGTGTGACTATCTGAAAAGTGAGGCTAGAATATGCCTTTTCCAAGCACATTTGACCCATGAATTTTTTAAGTGTCACGTTTGACAGAGGTCAAGTTGACCTTGGTTCGTCTGTAGTATATCAAAAACCACCATAAAGAAGAAGCAGCTCAGCAGTCTGAGGTGAATTGAAGTAGATTTCTGAAGATAAAAGAGAGGGCTCTGGGAAAGCCCGACGTGCCCATTCCTATAGATAGGCAGCATTAAACGGCCCTTCTACCACTTCGACTTCCTGGTGCCCCAGAAACATGGAGCTGCTTCTCTGAGAGTCAGAAATGGTTTATTAAAATGCCTATTTCAAATTTAAACACACGATGCACACTACTACTTTACACCTCTTCCAAAGAAGTCATACTTTCAATCTGTGTCCAAGAATTGAGCTCATTTTGTTACTATTGCTGATGTCATGAGTTTGTGAGCCAACTTTCCTCTGAAGAGCTGGCTCTCAACAACAGTAACTAGGAGCTGCATAAAAGGATCAAAATGAGGCCTCCTTTTCTGACTCCAGCTTTCTCTTCAAGCATTAAAATCATAATTGTCATTTATTGAGGCAGTGTAAAGTACTTCTTCATAATCTCTTCCTTTAAAATAACTCTCTGAAGTAGCCATTATTGTCTTCACTTTACGGGAAAGGAATCTGAATCAGTGAGCCAACATCACACAGTGGATTCTCAATAAGCCTGCATTTTAATGGAAGCTGAAAAAAGACATACCAATGGCTCTGAGAGGATAATAAAGAGGAACTGTTCCACCTGAAAATGTATTAATTTGTAAGTATCTAAGACTAAAATGGCAGCTACTTCTCTTTTTGTCTCTCTAGGTTTGACAAAAATCCTTCTAAATTCTCTACTCTTTTGAATGACCATTTATTACTAATCTGTAAAAGTTATCAAATCCAGTATAACCCATGTATTAGAATGGATACATGAAAAATATCTAAATGAATTTCTAATTTTAAAAAAGCCTTGCACACTTAAGTTAGTAAACCAACCTTGGGAAAAAACCCAAATATAAAATTAATGCATTAATGGTGTTTATGTTTTTATTGCCCTGTAATTATATCATTCCTGTGATTGTTTTTCTTTTCATGCTTGCCTACAAAATGTCACTGCCTCAACCTGTTTTAAACGTCTACATTTGTAGGATTAGGGCTAGTGATGTTTTGCCAATTTCCCTGAAAGAAGTCAGTAGTAGCATGGAACTCACCTTCTTTGATAGTTAAAGTCCTTCATTAATCTGACACCTGGCACTCCCTTGACACATTCATTTCGGTAAAATTGTTCTGGTCTTTAGATAACAGTTTACCTTTTCATAGTGAGAAACGCATTATGAAATGAGTTACTATACTGATTTTTATACTTTGGTTTTATAGCTTACATTGACAACTCTCTTAATGTAAATATCAATTTATTCCAAAGTTAAGATTATTTACTTATAGAGTTGCTTATTCAAATAAAAATTTTTATATCATCTCTCCCTTGTTATAAAATTCTTCATTCCAAAGATGCTTTTTTGATGTTCTTGTTTATTTTGTACCATTGTAATTCCTGCCAAATTTTGCATAAATTCCTGGAGACTCAATTACATCTGATTTTGCCAAGATTGATAAATTAATAGTTGGTTATTCCTTTCTTTCCATGGACTGATTGCACAATTCTGAAAGTTGTAAGTTTTCAGTTTGACAGGTTTCTGACAGTCCACTTTTGGACCAATTTTCAGAAATTAATCTCTTACATGAAGTGAGGTAGCTAATGTAGATGTGGAAATTTAAAAATATCTTACCTAAAAAAGTTTGGGTTTGTTAGAAACAAAAAAACTGCTCCTAAAAATGCATCAATTTAAACTATGCAGTTCAGTTAACAATTAAAATATTTTTGAGTAAATATCTAATCATTTTTATATAACACAAATATTTACATATATTTTACATATAGCACTGTAAAAGAAAATCATTATACATTTTTTCCTTCTAACAAAAGCTCAACAGTATTTTAACATGAGAAAACCCCTAATAAATCAAATTTTTTATGTAAAACAAATGATTAGTCTTTGTGTCAGAATTACTTTCTAAAAATATGTAAAATATTAAATTGCTAATGGATTTTTTCCTCTAGAGCTGGTCTCAGGGTTTATCTGTTCTGTTACAGAGAAGTTCTGTCATTGACCTATAACCCAGTATTTGTGAATCAAGGCAGTGTTCATTGCATAAGCGTATCCCAAGGCCCTTCCTTAACCTTCGTCTTACTAGCTTTTATACTCCTCCCACCTTACCACTCTTCTTGTTATACCTACTTTAATTCTGTAACAGAATGATGCTGGAGTTGCCTGGCAAGCACAAGATCATTAGTTTAATCCCCAGTACAAAAAAAAAATGCTGGAGGAATAGGGACCATGGGCTCAATGTGGCAATGAATGCTTCATTTTATACTGGTTTATTGTGGTCTATCTCAAAAGTAACTTTAGACAATATGCATCTGGGTTCATCTGTGGCATTTGTTTAAAATGTAGACACCAAGGCCCTATTCCTACACCTACCCTGATTCTGCACTTTTACAAGCTCCTTGGGGGTTTCTCATGCACACCAAACCTCAAGAAGCACTATCTGAGATGACCAGATGGACTTCATTGTACACCCAGCAAAAAAGTATATGGGAGACTTCTATAAAATGGTAAAAGGAGAGGCATTTGAGTGTCTTTCAAAGAAATTTCACTAAAATGTTTAGCAAATCATTGGAAATTGAAACATCCTCAAGAGCAATGAATAAGAAAGGAATATGAATGTACTAAGCTATGCTAGATTTTTAGATGCTTAGTTCAAATTTTTTTTACTTTTTACTTCTAAGATGGGATTATGAGTTCTGTCTCATTAAGAGGTTGTGACCACCATCACTTAAAAATTGTCCACACCTTCTCACTTTTCACACAAAAGTTTCCCTCAGTTTCTGGCCACTCCAAGCCAGGTATGCAGGCCACAATTCCTTGGCCCCACCACTGACATCTGAGTCCCTTCCTTACCAGTCAGTGAAGTTAGGCATTCATCTAGGCTTAGGGCATTAGTGTCACTGAACTTGAAATTTAGTCCTGATTCCTACTGTTTACACAAGTCTGCACTGCCTCCCATTATTTATTTTGTCTACCCAAGCTTCCCAGGAACTCTCCAGATATTACTTGTGTAGTTTGGATCTAAAACGAGTAGCACGTGATGCTGCTGGGTGGTGATAGAACCTTTAACGATTGTGTTCGGTTAGTTAGAGGAACTTAGGCAATTGAGGGTATGATTTTGAAGGCAAAATGGGGATTTCAGACACCTCTCTCAGAGTAACTGATATATGCATCCATTGATCACTTACTCATGTTGGGAATATTAAAAACTCTCTCTCTCTCTCTCTCTCTCTCTCTCTCTCTCTCTCTCTCTTTCTCTCTCTCTCCCTCCTTGAGATCAAAGAGTTTTCTCTACGATATACTCCCAACATGCTGTATTGAGCTGCCTCAGGAGCAAAGCAATGAGACTAAGCCATGGACTGAAATCTCTGAAACTATTAGTCAAAATAAACTTTTTTCCTGATTAATTTGATTTTCTCAAATCTTTTGTCACAGTGGAAGAATGCTAACTAACATATCAAGTATTCCTGAGCTCTAGACACCCCTGCTGATGCCTCCTGATCCTTTACCTGTCAGTGCCCACTGGACTAAGATTCACACTCACTGCTCCATCATGGCTCCATCTTGCAGGATATTGGAGCATTCTCCCAGTCACTTTTCTGTTGACCACAGGTACTCATCCTGTAATCTCAGAATGTAACATAGCTTGGAACTTGAACCGCTTTTATCTGCCCCAACTAGGTTTATTCCTATATATATTATCTTACGTTTGATTGAGTCTTGTTTCCTATTCATTTATACTGCAGACTTATCAAATTAATATTAACACCAAATAACCAAGGCTGATGCACAATGTTACAAAAATTATAAATTTGCACATAGTAACTGCACACATTTATGGGGTATAATGTAATACTACCCACATGCAATGTGTAATTTTCAGATCAGGCTAACTGATATATGCATCCATTTATCAATTATTCCTGTTGTAAATACTCAAAATCCTCTCTATTAGCTGCTTTGAAGTGTATAATTAATTGTTGTCAAGCGTAGTCATCCTACTATGCTACAGAACATTAAAAGTCATTTTCCCTTTCCAACAGAACTCCCATACTGGTTAACCATTCTATCTCCATCTGTCTCTTGCCCTATCCTTCCCAGATTCTGGAAATCTCCAAATTTTATACTGTATAAAATCTATAAGCACCTAAGCAAGGGAAAACATCACCTATTATAACTTACTGTAGAAAGAACTAAACTGAGAATATTCTTAGATTTCTCCTTGTAAACATCAATTCTAAATGATCAGAAAGCAACTACCTCTATGATAGGAAAGATAAAAGTAACCAGAAGTTTTATACTAAAACCAGGTTGAATATAAGTAAGACATTATCCAATTTTTAACTTTCCTGTAATACATCACTTGAGTACATTTTCTGGTAAGTTATGCATAAAGAGAAAATTTTCATATTGGATTGACTTTTCCCATTGAGTCACAGTATACTTTTAGGGACACATTTCCCTAGGAGTTCAGGAGGAATAGAAATCAATCACCTGGAAAGGAGTTTGTGCTTTTGTTAATCTTGATGTGTTTTGTTTTCCATATGTGTACTTCAGAAAAAGGTGACAAGCACATCATTTAGTAATATTTTGGATAACTATTCAGTGGATAATATAGTTAAATCCTATTTATCAAGGGATTCTTCCTGACTCTATTGATACTTAATGTACAAAGTCAACTGCATAATAATTTTTAAAAATCAATATGTGTGTGTGTGTGTGTGCTCTCTTAATACACCTGCTGCAAATCACAGTCTTGAAGTCAGCTAAGAAATTTTCCAAGACAGAATTCAGATTGTTCTGGTTTATCAAAAAATTTAGAGTTGGGGGAGTTAAGTAGAGTAAATCTTATAATGTATCTGGTTTTAGAAAAATTCTAACCAAGGCCTTGTTTTAAGTTTAATGTAGGTAATCACAGACATTGGATACAAATTTGAAAAGTCCCCCCACCTTGAATTTACTTACTCTTTCAACCAAACATACCATGCCAGGTATAAAGAGAAAAAAATAAAACACAAATCACGCCCAATCTCCCCACTCAAAAAAGTTGTTTTCAATCAAGCAGGAATGTTAAAGGCTGGAAGTTGTTTCTTTAGCTTACATAAAATCGTTTTCCACTGGCTTTTGATTTCCACTTTTCTTTTCTTTTCTTTTTTTTTTTGGCACCGGGGATTGAACTCATAGCCTCGCACCTGCCAAACAGGCGCTTAAGCCACTGAGTCTAAACTTCTGGCCCTCCACTGGTTTTTGAAAGATACAGTTAGAATTATAGAATATATTATATGTTATATATATTATATATATATAACATAGAATATATGTATTCATGAAGAAATTGTAGTAAGTCCAATTGACTCCCTCAGGTTTTTACAATATTTACTATGTACTAAATCCAATGCTAAGTACTTTAAATTTTATTTCATATAATCTTTACAAGAGTTCCATTTTTCATTGGGGCCAGACATCTTTAGCTCCAAATTACAATTTTAAAAAGTCATGCTTTGAGAAATTGTTAGTCATGTTACACAACTAGCAAATGACTGAGGGGTTCAAACTCCAGCCTGCATGATTACAGAATTGGTTGTTGTTGCTTTCCTCTCAGCTAGTCACCACCCTAATGAATAAAGAGGACCCAAAGTAAGACTACTATGTATGTAAAATCCTCTTCTTACGAAATTCTTTTGCTATACAATGTGATTTTAATTGACCCTGATTCCAATGATTGCAAGAGGACACAGAATCAAGGGTCTATTGTATTTGAGCTGATACAGAGGTTCAGGGGGTAGAAATTTAGAGCTCTTTACATGCTGTGTTGAAAGTATATAGTTATAATTATAGCCCTCTTGATTAGGGTATGATTATTTCTAAGCATTATCTTTCATATCTCTGTCAAAGGAGCCTACCATTAGGTCAGACAAGAATGGTTGTTCAGCATCTGATTTTGGGGCAAACTATGTTATATGAAAGGCAGACATACTGGACCTTCCCTTAAAATTGACAAAGCCCCAAACAGAAGTCCAAGTAAAAATCTCTGGTGGCTGTTCAGTCCCATTCATTTCCATTACATTCTCAGTCCTGTGCCATACAGATCTTTGAATCTTGCTTGTGGACTCTCAAGCCTATATGTCTAAGATCATACCCTATTAAATCCTAAGGCATACTAATAGTATGCTCTTTTTTGAAAATTGAGCCAAATCGTATCCTAGAGCCTCAGATGCAGTGTCCATAATATACTCTAAGAGAAGGTTTTGGCCACTGTTATGGTTGATACATTGTGTCAACTTGAGAGGTTTAGAAGTTTAACTGAGAGACTCAGTAGAGAGCCAGGATGCTTATTTTGTAAATATCCTCATCCTGTGCAAGAGGAGGGTACAGAGATTGTGTGAGTGCTATACCAGCCCTGGAAGGGAGATGGTGATCTGTCTACAACATAAGGGAGAAGAGGCTTGTTCCCGGCTTTTGCTAGCTGCTGCCTCAAAGTGCTGCTCCAGTGCCATGCCACCCTGCCTTGGAGCCAGCTGATTATGGACTGAAACCTCCAGAAACTGTAAGCTAAATAAATCTTTCCTTCCTTTGTTTTGGGTGTTGGATGTTTTATCACAGCAATGAGAGAAAAGTAACCAAGACAGTCACCAAGAATAAAAATGAAATATGAAAAACTAGTATTAAACATTCCTCATATTTTGACATGTACTTCATCATGTTAAAAATAGAAATAACTCAACAAAATGAACAGCCAGGAAAAACAAAGTTAATCTTTAGACAGAAAATTAATTAGAAGCCAAAGATACAAATGGTGAAAAAGTTTTGTGCTCAGTTTGGTCATTACAATTGCTAAGAATCCACATCTTATGCAAATAGATCTCCACTGACCACTTTTAGGTCGAAGTATTATTCAATAAGTGAAGAGGATGGGCCAGGAAATAGGCCTCAAGAGAAACTGGTGAGACGATATGATGCTTAAACCAATGACTTTTGAAATCAAATCCAAGGTTTTACCTCTTTACTGGTTGCCCCATTGTATCTCCGTAGAAAACATTATTAGATTATTCAAATATTTTTAAAAATAAATTCTCTCTTAGAGAATTTTGTCTGCAAGTAAAGGCAGTTCTCCCACTTTAGATTATCGAAAGGTTCACATCAGCTTTCTAACCTTTGACTCTCTGACCTCTAAAGCAAAGAATGGGGCTGATTGAGTGATAACAAATTTGTGAGTGTTTCTGTCTTCTGTGGAGGAGGTCTGTCAAAAGTGATGCTTGTTGTGTTGAGAGAAAATTGAGGTTTTGTGAGAACTGTAACTGGAGACTTCTCCTTATCATAATAGGTCAGTCATCCAAGTAGGTTTTTAGCCTGGACCGGATTGTGGGTGATGAGCATTTTCTTTCTTAGCAATTGCATTGACCAAACTGAGTATAAAAAGTTCTCACTATTTGCACCTCTGGGTTCTAATTAATTTTTTTGTCTAAAAATTGACTTTGTTTAGGTAGGGTTTTTCTGACTGTTCATTTCATTGGACTCTTTCTATTTTTAACATAAAGTTAAAATATGAGGGATGTTTAATACTAGTTTTTCATATTTCATTTTTATTTGTTTTGTGGCCCAAATTTTCTCTAAATAAAAGAGTAAGTTGTAATTTGTTATAAGCACTGCATGTCAGGCTCAAAGTAAAAATTTGGCTTGATTTAAAAAAATAGTATAAATATAGCTTTTGATTCATAATAAAATCTATAATAATAGCAAAGTGAACCATATTTATTTTATTTTTACTAAAGTAAAACTACATAACATAAAATTTACCATCTTAACCATTTTTAAGTGTGTATCTCAGTACTGGCAAGTATATTTACTTTGTGAAACAAATTTCCAGAATTTTTATCTTGAAAAATCAAAATTCTTGTACCCGTTAAAGAACAATATCCTATTTTCTCCTAATCACCTGGTAATTACCATTCTACTTTATGTCTCTACTAGTTTGAGTATTCTAACGATCCCACATAAGCGAAGTCATACACATGTGTGCTTTTTTCATGGTTAGGTTGGTTCACTCAGTATAATGTCCACCAGATTCATCCACATTATATCATATGACATGGCTTCTTTCTTTTTTAAAGTAATATGCTATTGTATGTACACACCACAATTTCTTTACCCCTTCATCTATCAATGCAACTCCAGTTGCTTCACCTCTTGCCTATTTTGAATAATGCCACTGTCGATGTGAGTGTGCAAATATCTCTTCATGTGTTTTTCTGTAAGCACACAGAACTTAAAACAGAAGATCAATATTTTTCTATGTCAATGAGGTCAGTTATTTTATATAAATATACTTACTTATATCTATTTTGGTTTTGTTTGTGTATATTTGACAATAATATGCTCTAGGTACCTGTTATCACAAGTAACGTACCCTTGTTATCACAAGGTACCTTTTATCACAAGTAACATACCCTTGAAATCTTCTTAGGATATATTCTTAAAAATAAATGTAGTTATTACTAGAAAGTGTGTGTGCATAAATATTTGTCTTCTCTCTATCCCAAAATAGAATTTTAAAAATCTATTATTGTCATAATTGTTATAATATATACTGAATACTTACTAGAAGTCATTAATATATTATGCATTTGGCACACATTTTTCCTTTGATCCTCACACAACTAGAAAATTATATTTTTGCACAACTGGATAAAATAAGACTCAAATTTTTAAAGTGAATTTCTCAAATGCTAGTTAGCTAGGAAGTGGTTAAGGTGGGATTCTTAGGCAATCATGCCTGATTTTTTCTTAGATATTTACTTTTTATTTTTAAAAACATTTTAATGCAGATCAATTTTTTTATTTTCTTTTATTCACCAATCCATTTGCGGTCCTAATAGATTGTTTCAACTCAAGTGAAAAGATAATATTCATGCTTCAAACCTGTGAGGGAGATGGCATTTCTCATGTAATTTTATATACATGTGTGCATTTATGATGCTTTGGGGAGACAACCATCTTGTTTGATGTCTGCCTTAAGTACCCAAAAGGAAATGAGATTGTTCAGAGAATAAAGACAAAGTACTAGGCTTATGTGTGTGTGATATGGGTATAGATTTGTGAATCTAGCATACATGTTACACGTTGCTAACTACCAGGAATAAGTATGCAGCAAGTCTCCAGGTCTGTGTGTGGGCTGATGCAGGAATTGGGCAAGTTTCTGTGTTTCCTCCAAATAGTCCTGACTGTACCATAAACCCCAGCAAGGTAAGCTATGTTTCTTTAGCCAATTTTCTTCTCATATTCAGATACTACTGGAGGCTATGCTAAACTGTTAGGCTTTCCTAATAGTTCCTCTGCCTTTCTGAAAGCACAAATCTCTCTAACTGAAGTCAGTCATTTTTTCCTTAGGGAACTAAATACAAATACTAGGTCTTGTCTCTTAGCTTGTAATTAAATCTGGCAGGCAGGTCACCAATGCCACTGGGTCAGGAAAGAGAAAAGAAAAGAAGTGAAAAAAGTAGCATTTGTTTCTTGGCTGGCCCTGGTGCTTCTCTGAGAGGTAGGCTCTGGCAGCCACACAGTGAATTCCCTGTGCCCAGATCATTTGAACTCACTCAGGGTCTGCCAGCTGGCTTCCAAGTGGTTTTTCCCAATCGAGAGCTTTCTGGCTTACTTAGCAATTAAAGCTGAAATACTTTGCTGGTGGTCTGTTGCTGCCCCAAAAGATATTTCCTTAATTTGCCATTTCAGAGTATAACACAGCATGGCTTCTCATACTTGAAAATATATCACAGTCAATTGGTAACTAGTTAAATAAAAAACTCTGGACTTCAATCTCAAAGATTTTGATATTGTCAGACTACAGCAGGGCCTGAGAATCTTCATTTTCTTCTGACCTATTTATTTTTCTTAATTGACAGATAAAGATACATATATTTGTCACATAAAATAAAATATTTTATATAGTGGGATGGCTAAATTGAGCAAATTAATATGTATTATTGCATTCATTTTTGTCATAAGAACATTTAGTATCTGCTCTCAGCAATTTTCAAGAATGCAGTACACTGTCACTAACTATAGTCACCATGCTGTGTTCAATAGATCCCTTGAACTTATTCTTATCTAACTGAGATTTTTATATGCCTTTGACCATTTATTCAACCTGTACCCAGGAAATTATCACTTTACTCTTTAAATTTAATTTTGCTTTATTTTATTACTACATGTCTTCAGTACATGACGTTTAAAATTTTTAGTATCATGTATATGTGAGATCAGGTAGTATTTTTTTTCTGTACTTGGTTTATCTTACTTATCATAATGCACTCTAGGTTCAAGTATTCACAAATGACAGGGTTGCTTTCTTGTTTAAGGTTGAATAGTGTTTTATTAAGTATAGATCCCACATTTTCTTTATCTATTCATCCGCTAATGGACACTTGCTTTGTCTCCATATCACAGGTGTTGTGAATAAGGCTTCAGTGAACATAGCAACACAATATATGTAGCAGCGAGCTTGCTGGGTTGCATGGTAGTGCTATATGTAACTGTGGAAGGAGCTCTCTACTGTGTTCCACGAGACCACCCTGAAAAGGTGTATTTCTAACACTCCCATGTGAGAGATTCACAGTCACAAGTGCTACAGGTATCTTAGCTAAGGATATCAGAGTCTAATTTTAAAGTTAATCGTGGCATTATGTTAACACTTATGGTTTACCACATTTGTATTCTTCTTATCCCTAGTACTTATTTCCCATTTCTCTATTTCCCTCTAATTGTATATAACTTTTGCAGAAAGAGATATTAAGTTTCATGACTAAAAATAGTGAGATTTCCTCTTTTATTCTACCAAGTAATCAGACTTGAAGCTAACTACTTCAAGTTTTAGTCTAGTGTAAAATGATGAAGAACTGTGGAGGGACACAAGGTGATCTTTGAGTAACATCTGCACAAATGGAAAAGAAAACACCAGGATTAATAAGATTCTGATTTGTGCCTTTTACAATTATGTAGGGTCCAAGTTCAATTCTTGTGTCTTACAAAGAATTTCCCCCAATTTTGTCTCACTTTTTTGGTCTTAGTCCAAAAGCCCGAGATACCACATCACTGTGCCTCTAGGTGAGTGTCTATCTGTTCTGTTTGGGCAGGAAGAAAAACAGAGAAAGTTAAAAGGATGTGGTTTTTGTCACCACGCCTTACCTCAAAGTTCATATCACTGTGTTTAGTATATGTGTAAGAAAGAATGAGAATATGAGTCAGATGCCATGACAATATATTTCCTCCTAGTAAAAGAGTGATGTTTGTGTTGACTGACCTTTCTTAATCTTGCTTTACTACCAAATATCAAAGTCCATTTCACTTATTAGTCTGTTCGTAATCATTTTTAGTATATCAGCAGAGTTTCTCATAGGCTTCAACACAATTGTACAGGGTGATTTTCTGTGCCACATACTGATCTTAAAAATTATTTCTCAGCCAACATATCTCTTTCCCAAAGAAAACTCATAGACTACAAATTAGTACAAGTGATGTTGTTAGATAATCTTAAATCCTAAGAAAATGTCAAACATTGATATTTTGCTAATAATGCATTTCTTGCCATTTGTCTCAGTTTCCTATGCTAATACATCTGGACTCTTCTTTGAGTCATCAGTTTTGATTGCTTGTTGATTATCACCAATTTGTTGAAAACTGTTCTGTTATGTATGTATTTTTGGTATTCATTTCTCATTTGCCTTCTCATTTTTATGAAAATTATAACTTATGAATTAAACTATTCAAAAACAAAAAGCCTTAGGATGATCCTTATTGAACAAACTTGGAGGATAAGGAAGAATTTATTTTTGGAGAATAAGAATATATCAGGAAAAAGGGTAACTTTGAGTAAGATCTATGTTCTACCATCTACAGCTGTGATCTGCTACCCTTTCTAAGTATTTATTTAATATTTACAGAGAGAGAGAGAGAGAGAGAAAGAGAGAAAGAGAGAGATTACCCACATGGTTGAAAGAGATGGAAAATAGACATATATATCTAACTCTATCTACCTATATATCTATCTACTAAAACTAAGATAGAGAGAGAGATTTTAAAAATCAGTTGGCATTTTAGAAATGATAATAAGGTGAAAGTAATACATAAAGATTTAAATAATTTCTGCTATGTATTAAAAATATTTTTTCTTTTTTAAAAGTGTGCAGTAAAAATTAAAATTATTCCTAATTATTATTTATTCTCAAGATATTTTATTAAATAATGTCTTTGTGCCAGAGATTCTTCTGCTTTAAAAAAGTTAGAATTCCATGCTTTCATGCAACACCATAAATACTTACTGTAAATTGGTTTATCTCCTCTGTGGTGAGACAAAAGTTAGTTCTGTTTTCAAAATTTACAACCTGGAAAAGCCATAGATTTGGGGAGAGAGAAAAAACTTATTATATTAAGCAGAGTAGGGTACTTGCCACAATACAGACAAGAAATGGCAAAATGTAGTCAATGGGACAGAAAGAGAATGATTTATTTTTTGTCATTCACGCTAAGGAAGGAGATGATTTAAAGAAGAGTAGATATGTCAACTACAGTGATGTCAAATACAGCAGAGAGACTGAAATCAATAAGAATTCAGGAAATACCTCTGTAGTTTGGAACCACAAGTCACTATTACCCTTAAATGGAGTACTTTTGCACACCTGTTGATCTGAAGTCATGTATGGTCATTGATAGTGATCTTTTAGTGAGAAATGCAGGCTTCTCTTCTAAATATGAGACAGGAAAAGATGAAATGGTAGTCTTTAAAGGGAATGAATTTAAGGGAAAATATTGTAGCAAAGTTGAGAAATAAAAATGTTAGAAGACAAGGAAAAAGAGCCAGGAGAAGTAATTTGCAAATATAAATATTAGAAGAAAACAGTCTTAACCCTTTTGTATGTGAAAATGGAGAAAATACATGGCAGAAGAAATCTTGGCCCTTGCTTGTAATCCAAGCATTCAGGAGGCTGAGACTGGAGAATTGCCATGAGTTCAAGGCTGATCTGGGCTACATAGTGAGCTCTATGGCCAGCCTGAACTACATAATGAGATTTTTTAAAAAAATCTCTTTTTTGTCAGAAATGGGAGCAAAACCAGGTAGTGATCAATGGAAAACATAGATACAAAAATCTCTGAGGTGGTGAGAAGAGACGTTAAGGGAATTTACAAAAGCTTGAGGTTTCTAGGCAGAGGTTGAGTTGACAAACTGTTGGCACTATGAGTTCTTATAGAGAAAATTAGAAAGAGCAGCTCCGGTTTAGAAAAATGGTTTTTTACCATACCCTTTCTGAGCAGTAGGCATCCCCTGCTGAGATTAGTGAGCCTGAATCTGTAATCCTTCAAAGTTTGGTTTGCTGGTATTAAAGTGCAGAAAAAAAGGCACTTGAATTTCCCCACCCCATGGCTGATGCTGTGGTCATGGTTACACTGTGGCTCCTTGATAGACAGTGGTCATTTGGGATGAGCTATCAATAAAGGCACCATGAAACTAGAGAATTTAAGTGATATTTGCAGTGTTCAAAAGTAAAATTACAGTGAGGCTGAGGAGCTAATCAGAGTGAAAGAACAATAGACAGGTGAAAAGACAAAAGGCTGCCAAAGAGGGGGACATGAGAGCCTGAGAGCTTCAAGGTGATAAATGCTTCTGGGAAGAGAAAATAATGAGACCAAATACAGCAATGAGCACTTCAACCGGTCAAGTCACTGACACTGATGACTAGGAATGAAATGGGAAGGATAGTGAGTAGTGAACTGAAGTAGTTAAGTGTAAGATAAAAATTTAGAAAGACACTGGCATGGAAAATAATGAAAATTTTCCTGAAGCAGAGGAATGTAAATAATTCAACAGCCTACTCTGAACACATAATGAGGAAAGTGGCACCACACAGAGCCAAAAGATGGCTATGACGAGGACAGGTGGAAAATAGCATGAGGAGTAGCATCAGTGCCATGTTAGTTTCATGTAAAAGTGTTGAACTAAATATCTTTCAACTTTCTTTGAAATATAAAGTCTCACATTGAATTATACTTTGCAAGAGGATAAATTATCAAGAGATGACAGAGAAAATGGTCTGAAGGCAGCAGAAGGATAAAAATTTAGCCCTACTTATGAGTTCTGAGAATGAAGGGAAAGCATTGATATAACTGTTAACTCTCCACTATAGTAGTACTAAACAACTTTAGTCAATAACTAACTGATGAAAATATTCATTTTCCAATAAACTATAGGCAAGGAAGTTTGAATTTCATGTATGTTTATATCATAAAATATTGTTTTTCTTTTACATTTAATAATATTTAAACCATCCCTAGCTCACTGTTCATATGGAAACAGGTTATACTTGGCCCGCAGCACCACAGGTTTTCAACCTCTGAGCCAAGCAATAAGATAGAAGGTGTTTCTATGTGCTGAGATACTAGAAAAGAATCAAGAAAAGTTCAGAAAAATTGAATTTTGGGGAAAAGAAAATGGGATTCCAAAAATATCCACCTCCACAAAAAACCTATTAAAACAGTGGATAAGGGTAAATTATCTATAAATGAATCATGATACCAAAAAATATAAAATGTGGCTTCCAAGCTATTTGGTAGAGAAGAGAAATAAAGGTTCACTGGGCTTAGAAAGTGACATTTGGAAATTGTTTGCAGACATGGTCTCATGGGAACATGAATTAAATACATCTGAGATAATGAAGTCTGTAAACAAGGCTTGTATATCAACTCAGAATAGATCACTTGATGATCAATCAGTTGTCATTGATGATTCAGTCAGGTTCACCCTTGGTTTAAGACTACTTAAGATTATTATCTCAGCTTGAGCCATTGAGAACTGGGAACTGAAAATTGATTAATGTATCTCCTGCATTCACTTGGGCAAACCAAAGAGGCTACAGCCTTAGATGGAGATGCCTCACTTGATAGATTTTATAAATGGGGTAGGGTGAGGAAATTCAATCACAGAGGCTGAAGCTTTCTTAGGGACTTGTTAGCCAACTGTGATAGAAATAGCAAAAAATAGACGTTTGTTTTGCTCAAAATCTGAAGTAGGTTTGCTTCTAATTTACTTTATCTTCCAAGGGCAAGAGGATTGAGGAGTGCCAAGAGTCTTCTAACAGGCATTCAAACATATACTTTTAATTCTTCACTGCATTCCTAGCAAGTTAAGTATTATTATTTCCATTTCACAAAGGAGAACACCTAGGCTCAGACAATGTAAGTAACTTGGTCAAGTTTATATGGTTACTAAAATAGAATTCATACAGGATTTCATCTGATCCCAAAACTCATGCCCTTATACAAAATCATACTGGCTCCCTGCACTTTGGGTAACTCATGTGTAAAATGAAGGAATCCTGCCAAATAATTTTTAATGTCCCTGTAGTCTCCAGAACTCTGTAATGTACCCACATGGGTATGATTTCCTTTGGGAGATAAAAAATTAAAATTTCCCAGGTGCTTTACTTTGTGACACAATTTTCTTTCTAATTTAATGTCATCTTCTCACATTAAAAGAGGAATCAATGCCCATTCAAAGTTATAGGAAGATATTAATTCAGATTTAGTATGTGAATGGTCCAAATAGGCAGTATGAACACTGGCTATTTATTCTTTCCAAGGTTTCTAGAAAAGAGTCCTTAGAGATAAAAATTGCACAACGTGACAAAATATGTCAGTTGTTGAAGTTACTAGGTAATAAATACTAACCAGTGTTCTGATCTGACACATTTCTTTTAACTGAAAAATAAAGCCTATTCATAAAGAAATCATTTTCTTTTCTTTGCTGCTTTTAGTACAATGCTTTGCACTTTGATTGAAAGTATTAAATTCATCAAAATACTTCCCACACAATCACTGGGTCAAAGGATGGAACAACAGACAGAAAGAACGAATGAGGTAGAACTCTCATCTCCAAGGGCAACAAGATTCTAGGAATATTTCTACATTGAGAAGTACTTCTAAATAGAATGTTAAACATAAAATCAAATAGACTTGAGGATCAACCACTCTTTAAAAAAATTTCTACGTGGACATTTACTAAATACCATAGCAAAACTTACTGTCATTCATAGTTCTTATATATGAGAAATGGATGCAACAATTATAATACATACTGTCCACAATCTTGATCAAGGGAAAAGGGAACACTGTCTTTATATTTGAGGAAGGAAGGAAGGCAAAAAGGAAGAAAGAAAGAAAGGAAGGGAAGGAGGGATGGATAGAAGGGAGACAAACTATATTTTTATTAGGGCATGCTTGCAGTACATAATGATTACATTCATCTTGGGAAGCTGGTACGTTGCACCACACATCCTGATTCCTTTTGCTTCCCTTTTCCTTCAATTTTCAAAAGATTTGGATTTTCTCCTTTATGATTAGTTGAACCTGATCTTTACAAATCAAATTATTTGTGCTTAAACCAGTAAAGCTCTTACAATGAGTTATTATTAATATTATTCTTGTTTTACAAAAAGTGACACTTTTCTTTTTCCATTAGTTGTGAATCCATTCCTCTAAGGAGTTAGAACCAGTCAGGAGATCTGACAGAAAACTCTCATAATGCTGAACCCTCAACTGTGACTTTGGATGAAAGTCTTCTCATACATTTCATTGTGCCCCCTGAATGTAATGTTTGGGACACTTTCCAGTTACTACTACACTACAAAGAAAAGCAACATTAAAGGGCAGTGTTTTGATCATATGCAAAAGAGAATAGGACAAAATATCACACATGTGGGTACTTTACTAAAAATTGTTTGAAATCTAAGTGAAACATCAAAATGTAAAGAGATCATTTTCTTCTTTTCCTTGCTATAAATAAGCCGAAGATTATAAATTGTCATTAATGATATTTAAACAAATATTTTGTTTACATCTTAAAACATCCAAATGATTCATCTGGTTGCTATTTGCATTCAAACATAGTACTCCATTGCAAATTTAAGAGCTTAATTTGTTAAATTCTTCTATCCCACAACCTGTGTAGCCACGGGTTCAAGACCAGACTTGCATAAATCCACAGAAGTAAGAAGATTCCACAGTGATGTTCAAGGGAGTGCTTTTGTTCTGGTTAGACTGCAGGAAGGGGAAACAATTGTGTGTACAGTTTCCTCAGCTTCCACACTCACCAGGGATAAGGGCTTTTACCTTAGACCAAAGTTTCACAGCAAAGCATGGTTTGATGTATGTTCTGGGATGGGTATGTATGTAGAGAAGTCAGGTCTCTCTGATTTATTTGGAAAATACAACTTTCCTAACCTATGTGAAAACTTAGCAGAGAACTGGATAACACTTGAGAGACTATAAAATAAATATTTTCTTCACTTTCTATTTCTCCATAGGTCTTCAGGTTAATTTATCTTTCATAGAAAAAAGTAAGCTAAAATTAGGGCTAGAAGGTGCAAGTGAGGCTAAATCTCCAAATATTGTAATAATATGTATGGATGAGTAATAATTATGACTTACTCTTTGTCATCCAACTTTTCTTGCTTAGTCAGGTGTGATTAAACCTTAATCAACTTGGAACAGAGTTATTGTAAATATAATAGATAAATATATAGAGTTAAACACTGAATAAAATATGAGTAGCTGTGTGATTTTTTATCAAAGGCAAGGTACAACTCATCTCTTCCTTTCTCTTAAGTAAATGACCCAAATACCATATTCCACCCACTCAAAGATTAAATCCAAAATAAATCATCTTAGCAGTCCATCTTTTCTACCAAGTCATTCTATTATATCCTTTGCATGAGTTTTATGTATTTTTTAAATGGATCGGGGCAAATTTTGGAAGTATTTCATTATTGTGACAGTAGTAAAAATGTTAGGTGCAGTTTCGGGGTTTTTTTTTCATAATCATCTAGATAAGTATATAAATGAAACAATAGGCTTGTCTGGTAATATTTTTATTGACAGAATTTGACAATTTTTTTGGTTTGCAAAAGCAATTTATATTTGCACATGATTTATTTTTCTGATTCTTGGAAGAATTTATCAGGTTTCTGATTTTTCAAGCAATATGGTGTTTAGAATAAATCTCTTACAAGTCTAGTACAGAAGCAAATTCTCTTAAATGGAAGTAATTTTCTCCGTTATTTCTCTTCTGATTATAGTAGTTTCTATGGGCTTCTTTAAAGCAGTTACAATGAAATTAAAGTAGTTAAAATGAATTAGGAATGAAATATGAGTGGTGCTAAGCAAAATTGTGACTGTGGAGAATAAAATGATATTGCTAAGAAGTGTGTTAACATTGATGTTTAATTTGTTTCCAGATTCTGAGCTCTGCAGAAGAGTTCTGGATATAAATGTTCACACATGCTGGTAGAGTTCATTATTTTTTGCTTTGTTTTTTCCTAAATGAAAATAAAAGTTATTAGGAAAGAAAGTCAACTATTTTTGCATATAATTAAGACTTAATAGAACCAAATAAAATTTATACTTTATAATATTTTAATGTTGAAGCCAAAAGCTGCTTCTACTATACAACTGAGTTGCAATGTTTTGGTTGTATTAATCAAAATATTAATCATTTGAACAAGATCAATTAAATAGTTTTCTACTTTCAAAATTTTTAAAAATTTCAATAATTTAAAATGCATGGGAGCAAGGCATGGTGGAACACACCTGTAATCTCATCACCTAGGATGAGATTACAGCTAGCTTGAGGGCAACCTGGGCTACAAAGTGAGTTCAAAACTAGACTGAACTACAGTGTGAGACCTTGTCTCAAAGACAAAAAAAAAAAAAAAAAAAAAAAGCATGGGAAATTTTGCCTGTACTTTCTTATTAAAAAAGTATAAAAATTAGAAAAAAATCAAACGGTCTTCATGTATATCCTCTAGTTATAAGCTTTAGTGATACAAAACATATTAATGAATAACTGGTAATTACTTGGGAGAAAACAGGTACATACATTACTAGAGTGAAATGCTATATTCCTAATTAACTTTCTTTAAAAACAACCTCAGCATGAACATCCATACAAAATTAAATATCAAACTTTTCATGACAATATCGTGATTATACATTTTAAAAAGTGCATATTTGTTTTACTTTTATCTTTTAAATGTATGCTGCTGTTTTTCCTATTCAGATAATTTCTAAGCTGATTATTGGCCTTAAATTTTTCTAGCTTTTATAAGAAATTAGAAAACAATGATTTTATTTATCTGGTAAACATCAAAGCTGTATTCTATGGTGGTTTGGAAAGCTAGA